>CM023458.1:6165737-6328237 GCA_013339765.2 Haemaphysalis longicornis
TCCTTGTCTAGTTTTTTGTGGGGCAATAGCAAGGTGTTTGTAAGAAAATCTGGCGTTTGGGACTCAAAGGTCCAAACCACCTCTTTCCAGAAACTGCTGGGTGCTTTTAGTTTCAGTGCAATGGACGAGACATCAAAATTTTGTTAATAGTTCATCAACGTCGTTTGCGTCACCATTCGTGTTTAAGAGTGGTCTGGCCGCTCGGGAAATGAAGCCAGGAAGCAATCTGTCTTAGAAAAAGGTGCATCAGCCCCATGCCACAATTTTTAACGAGAATAAACGAATTAAAACTGCTCAAGTGTCCCCCTCTTGAGCGCGGAATAAACAAAACAAAAACCATGGCACGTTTCTGGATATTACCAATTCACATGCGCAACACATCAAGAACATCTCATATTTTAGCAACCAAGGACACTATAAAGCAGAAGCACTCGAAAACGCGGACAAATCTAGACTCATTTCTCTTTAGCGTTTAACCCCGGGCTTTTGCAGTTTCTTCAGACCAAAACTCGATTTCGGTTTGATACCGTTTTGTGGCACAACTCGGTATCAAGTAGGCGAGGTGCTCCAAATGAGGTTTTAATATTCCTCTGGTGTGCTCTCCCAGTCTCCAAACTCAGTGCCCATGTACTTGCTCGGGATGATTGTGCTTCAGACCAAAACTCGGAGGTGTTTTGATACCATTCTATTCGCACTATTGGTACCTTTAGTGGTCGATGTGGTTCAACTGAGGTTCACAAATCCCTCTGGTGTGCTCTATCAGTATCCAAGCCAAAGGCGTATACACTGGCTCCAGTTGATACCGCTTCGTGTCTGCTAACAAAATTCCGTCGCTACGCGAACATCTGTTTGAAACTATATTTATCACAGCACACGACCTCAGCATTGTTAGTACAGCAAATAACTTGAACTCCCCCTCACACAACGAAAACCCACCCATCTTAACAATGTAGGATGAAATGGCTGTAGGTTCAAGCAAAGTGTAGTGCTCCGAAGGGCATCGTTGCTTCATACTCGACAAGAGCTCAAAACTCCTACAAGTATTTTATTGAGGGTTAGGCTCGTGTAGCAGTTTGAATACCACATTTACCGAAAATCTAGAAAAACCGAGCCTTCATTGATACGCTCGACCACTCGAAAAAGAATCTCGTTTTTTACTCGGCCAAAGGCTTTAGACAGGTCTAACTGCAAAATAGCAACCCTATCATTGAATCGGCAGTTTCTATGTGAATGGCAATACAGGTAAACTTTCTGGGATTGAGCGACGTTTTATGCCGTGGTTTGGCATTCACCCACCATACCGTCGGTGGGTGAATGGCAGTCGGTGAACATTTTTCTGGAGCTTTCGTAGAAATTTTAGCTACATTTGCGAGTGTAATTGGTGTACTATCTGCAAAAGTATAATACTTTGGTTCACTATCACTTTTGGCTTAGGTTTTACTCAAAGCGGGGCCAGAATCTCTTCACCTAATGCGAGGACTATAACCCCGTGCAGATGCTCAGAAATTTAGCATTTTACGGCTTTGTAAAATGCAGAGCTCAGGCTATCAGTCCAAGTCGCTTTATATTGGATTAGCTCTACTATGACCTGTTCTATTTTAGATCACATAATAGGTGCCCGTGTACTTGTTTAACTTCACTTCACAGCTACGGCTTAAGGTCTAAAGGCTGGTCTTTAAATCGACCTTTTAGTGCTGCTTTTTGCCGATAAGCTATTGATAATATTCCAAAATGCGCGTTTTATATTTTATTTATGACGAGCTTGATCGGATTTAGAGATAGCGACCTGCCTCTGCTCAGGGATTCCGTGTTCCGAATGTGTCATTGCTTCATTGGTTTTTCAGTTAAGTCCGACGCCACTCCCCCGGCTTGCGCTGCCTTTGAACCTCACGTCTTCGGTGTGTATGGCTTTTCTCGCTCAGCCGCCGTTGCTATTTAGTCTCCCTCCGGGCCCGTTACCCTCAGTATTCATCGATTCATCCGGTTATGTGTCCACCGAACGCGTTACCACCCGTATATGGCCCGCAAAATACGCCCACAGCAGATGACTCTTTGCAAATGCATTCTGTAGCGTTCAAAGCATTTCAAAGGGTGCGTGAATCACAAAAAGTAATCCAAAAATATATATTAAGCGTCTTTTGTTCCATATGAGTGACAAAAAGAGTATACACAAAGAGGCACTTGGCGTGCACTGTTTTATACCGTGCATCAGAAAAAAACACAGGCAGAGACACTCGACGCTAGATCAATTGGTTTTGCGATGCGATTTATAGCACGAGTATAACAAAGAAAACGACGTCACAGTTTTGATTGGCCGTGAGCGTTTGTGGAGGCAGCGTTGCAGCAACATGGGTAGTGATTGTGTAAACAAAGAGCTGCAGTGGGTCTGATATCAAGGTTATAGGCTACAGTCGACATCGGCAGAAGGCTCAGCGACATAGCCAAAAAACGCATTCGGAAAAAATTGTGGTTAAAAATCTTGTGCGTTCTTGCGTCGTAATTTCGCAAACTTACCGCAGGCAATGGTATTGTTTGCGCATCTGAGCATTCCAGGTAGCCGTACGATAGAGTAAATTTATTTTCATCACGTCCCCACCACTTAGGTACGGGGCAGTGGATCAAAAAATGTTCCTGAGATAACTACGCTCCTAACCGCATGTATTGACCGGGAACGACTGCCCTTTCAAATTGACAATTCGTTGTGCTTGTAAGCCAGCCTAGGGAGATCCTACCACAGTGCTCTAGTTATGGTGAAAACGCCACAGCCGCTGAAGAGGTTGCCGTAGAGTAGTGCTCCGTTCATCAAAAAAACATTTTTTGCCGAAGACTCGCAGCGCTTCAACGTACAGAAAAGCCCTATCGGGTCTGTTTTAAACAAATTCAAGCCTTCGGTTTGAAACCTTCACTTTTAAAGACGAGCTCCGCGTAAAAAACAGCTTCTTGACGTGAAGTCAAAGAAGAAAGGCACCAGAATATAGCAGTTAAACCAAATGCTTCAAAATAGGAATCGCATTCGAGCACAGAAGTACCGTAGCAGTGTGGTGCACACACTTTGTTGAAGTTTGCGAAGCAAACAAGGGCGTCTAGGCTGAACCGTAAATTCTCGGTGGAGGCCGGTAATATATGTACTTATGGAACAAACTGTATTGATTGATACGACCGTTATACCTTTTATGCGAGCAGTCACACGTTGCACTGCAAGCGAAGCGAAGCTGGAGCCTTTGGGGAATAACTCTCCACCATCTGACGGAGCGCTCCACTCCTACGCAGAAATATTTTGCCAAACTGGCTCCCATAGTCACCGGCTCCTATGGGAAGGTTGCTATCTGTGGTCAGTCGTTATCTTGAGTGAACGCACCAGCATTAAATTGCCTTTTAACGATCTTTGCTACAAATCTTAGTTCATCTCCAAAAGCGCGTTTCGTGGTGGTTTTGCCTAACCACAAGGTTTTTTCCAGCCCGTATTACCGCCCTCTCATACCTTTGTGTCTCGATCGGGTGGAATTGATGATAATGTTGTTTGAAGGTTAATGGCACAAGGCCAGCTAGGGCAAATTCGCCAAGAGAGTGGTTTGATGAATAGGTGACAGCTAACACTGGTTAGTGGCAACACGAATAAAATCAGTTAAAGATTAAGAGCACGGCTGGTGTCAAGGGCCAGGATGAAGACCAAGAGTGGTTAAAAGATAAATGAGGCGGCTGGTGTATAGAACGAGGGGTAAAACTATGGGTGGTATGTGATGAGCTTTAGAATTGAACTTCTGAAAGAAACTTGAAGGTGTGCTGGACAGAAAACATGGCATCGTCTCCTAAAAAGTATGAGGGATATTGAGTCTATACTATACAGCCTGGGCATGTTCCTTGCTGTAGGGTGTTGGGAAGGAACAAATAGTCCTGCCAACATTTACGTTCTTTTAGGTGCAGAGCACTTTAGGTGCCCGGCTTATCGTTGTAGCTCGTTCGGGGTCACGCAAGGCTTCGTCAGCCTTCACCTGGAGAGTGCTGTAAATCTTGTATTTTACGTTGCCTACAAATGCCTCGACCTCCAGAAGCTTTAGAGGTAACATGCACTGATCCCACTGCAACCTTCCTCTTCTTGGTGATATCTCACATCCAACGTCACCAGGCTGGGGTCACTTAAGGTTGCTTGCTTCACGTGGCAACGGCTACAAAAGACGCTAAGCACTGTGGGTGTACATATCCGCCATCGTGGCGAGCATGGATTCCAGCCGGAAATTGTGAGCTGCGTAGGATTATCTTGCCCACGAGGAGCGCCTGCTGGCGTTTTTTGCAGAAGCAATAAAATTACTGTGGACCTAATAACAGCCCGAGAGCGAAACACAATAAATCTCCCACAAAGGTTTCACCACACGATTCGTTTGTTCCTCGCTGTCTATATTTTCCCTCCTTTACAACGGTAGTGTTTGGTGGTGTTTGTTTTTTCTTCTGGTAGTGTTTGTTTTTTCTTCGAGGCCAGCTCTATACGTAACTGCCTCCGCATCTGCCTCGGCCTCCCGAAAGGGTCGTCTTGCGACCGCGGAAGCTGGATGTCTGCCTTTGGACCTGATTCGACTCCAGAAAACCCTGCGAATACCTCTGCAACATCGGCGACACGCCAAAGCCATATACAAACGCGCATTGTTCGAAATGGTAATGTGAGTTTCGGGCAAAAACTCAGGACACTAAATCCTTCCGTTCCCCATGCACCAAAAGCAATGCCATTTAATTTCCCACCCTGGACACTTTCGCTCTTGCATAGCAGATGCAGCATCCCCGGAATGGACTCCAAAAAGAACATGTGTCAAAGTGGACTCGTACAATTACAACATTGCTATATCTGCCGGTTGTACTCTGCCGCACACCACGTCTTAACAGATGGCTAGACGCACACCTGAGCGGAGTTCCTCCGGGATATGTATTCGCTCTACTGGCAAAACGTTCCCTTATCGCCTCTAGCATGCGACATCATCTATGACCGTCGAGCATCACGCTATCAAGAAAGCTATAAGCTACATTTTACGGCAGTGGCCGAAGAATTGGACTATTTTCACGGACTAGAAGGCGGCTCTCGAAAGCTTAAATGCCCCGACTCTCCCCCATTCATGAACATGCCTCTCGTGACATCACATACCTGCACCACCTTGCCAATGACGCTGGACACCGTATAACATTTCAGTGGCTTGCCGGTCACTGTGGTGTTCTAGGAAATGAGAAGGCGGATGAAGCTGCTTGTACGGGCCTGGAAATGCGCAATTTAAGGCAGATTTTTTTCACTAAGCTGGATCCCACAGCTATAGCGAGACGCTTGTTTTAACGGAATGGAACCATCTCTGGTCCCTTCCAGTGCGTCACCATGCCTTCCTACGGTACATAGACCCTGACCTCAGGATGAGGCAGCCAGAGATACTTCCGCGCCGATTAAAGACGTCATACTACCGACTTCGTCGCAGCGCTTACGAAGTCATACCTTTTTCGAAATGCTGGAGCATTTGCTGTTGCAATGTTCCGCATATATTCACGCAACGTGCTGTCTTGTGCCGAAACTAGAGCGCCTCAGTACAGGACCAATGACTTTGAAAGTACTTCTTTTGTCCATGGCCATCTCCGACGGGTCAACGCAAAGTTCTGGCAGTGTTGTTCGACTATCTGGACGAGATTGGTCTCATTGCAGTAAAAAAGAGTTTGGAAGACACACTTTGTAATTTACACTACTCACACAAACTGACAATAATTTTTTATTTTATTTTTAAATTCTTTTATTTCTTCTCCTTCTTCATCTTTCTTGTTTTGTGTAATCTTTGGGACTATTTCCCCCTTTCCTGTTCCTTTGCCCAGTATCATGTCGGTGTTGAAATTCCGGCAAACATCTCTGCTTTCTCTTCTAATAAAGAGCCTTCTCTCTCTCTGTCTCTCCGTCTATATCTCTCATGCATCCGCGAAAACTTGCTGTTAAAAGTTGGCGTCATCAGAAAAAGAAAACGAATCACATGTATAAACCGGTCATAAAGCGTCTGACAGTTTCTAAGAGGACCGGGAGCGGCTCCGAGCTATAATAGCGTTTTGAACAAGGGCGGCAAAACCAGCAGCCCTGTCAGCAAAGCCCGCGTATTAACGGCAGCCGTTTGCAACTTCAATTCGGCTGTTGTTAAGGTTTTGTTTGATCACAGGTCGGCGCAACGCAGCTGCCTTTGGCGGCGGCTAGTCAGTGGCAATTCCTTCCACCTTTGTGTTAAGAGCGCCGTGACTTTGTCATTTCTGCTTTTCAAAACTGCACCGCAGGGGATACTTCCCCTTCTACCTTTACTCTTCTATCTCTTTTTGCGGCATGTTTTTTTATACCTAGCGAGAGCAGTAGGGTCGTGTTCCAACGACGGCACCACAACTCCGCCACTCGTGGCCTCCCCCGCGTAAGCATCGTTCATGAGGTTCTCCTACGAGTTCTAGACCTCAGTGGGGATGCTACATTGACGTACGTCTTGACGTAATGGCTCTGTGAATGTACGAAGCGCCGACGAAGGGAGTGACAAGAAACGAGACAATTACGCGTGACGCACCTTTTCCTGCCTCCCGGGCACCGCTGCATGTTTAAGAACTCCGCGCACAAGTAGCTGGTGCGGCTGGTCGGCCGGCATGACAAGGCATTAGTGTAATAGGCACATGTCACGTCGGTAAGCCCTTGTTGACGCACCCTGAAACCCACCATCGCATTTTGAAAACATCTGTCACCCTGCCGTATGAAGCAAAAGCAGTTCGAACCATGTCTCTCGGTTGGCCCTGAAGCAAGCAGTGAAACTTGCAATGAAGGTACTGCTTACTCGTAATAATGACGAGGCAGCTCCTATGGTTTGTCTTCATACCAGAAACTGACGTGAAGTTGTTTATTTGGCACACCCTCAGAAGGGCCACCTTGGGGCAGCGCTGCCAAACGTCGAAACCTCAAACAAAAGTCCTCTACCCCAAAGGGCTTGGCATCCATATCGCCTTGTAAAAGACCGTGTTGGTTACGTATTTGACTCCTGACAGCGGTGGCAGGCTCAATTGATATTTTGGATTATAGACTTCAAAAACCTGCTGCCGCGGAGAGACTGAGAAGCTATCATCGTTCCGACCGATGTCGTAAGTACACGTTCGCAGGTGTCGATGGCTGGAAGTGGAATTCAACTGGGCCACTGAGGCAGGACAGCGGATCTATTTTAGCAGTTTCATGAAACCATACAAGGAATGTTCCAAGTTAACATATATTTAGCCCTGGGAGCGCCACGGAAATGCCGGGTTTGAAACCACAAGGGAACAGTATTTCGATTTCTGGCAACCGGTAATATGCACGTAAAAGCGAACCCAAAACTCGCCCCGGGAGCCAGCCTGCCAGAAAAAAACATACCGGCCATATCGTCAAACAGAGAAACCTTGAAAAAGAAAGCACAGAAAGCACATTGC
Source organism: Haemaphysalis longicornis (assembly GCA_013339765.2). Taxonomy (NCBI): domain Eukaryota; kingdom Metazoa; phylum Arthropoda; class Arachnida; order Ixodida; family Ixodidae; genus Haemaphysalis; species Haemaphysalis longicornis. Next base: position 6,173,175 of record CM023458.1, read on the forward strand.
AAATGCTCTCCTGGCTGCAAAAAAATGGCGTCTATATCAGTGTATCCATGCCGGTGATATATGGAAACTCAGACGTATGCCGTTCAATCAAAGCAACCTGAAGGGCTAGTTGGGCATTTTACACGATGAAAGAAAATCCGTAACTAAACACGGGAGCGACAGAAGCGGAGTCACCCTTCTTCGTCCAATCCTGTGTTTGCGAATTTTATTTTCTCATAAATATTTTCGCTTTAAAGCAAAAACAATACGAACAGGCGCCAGTTGGTTGCGATGGCGGAATTGGTAAACGTTCATGACTGTGTCGCTATTGCTGCGGTAGTGCGTATCACGGCTGTTCCCTGGTCTTGCCTACCAATTACATTCTTCTTATTTTCGCTTCCGCTGCAATAGAACGATGTTGTATAGTAGGGCACTGGGTTAAGCCTTCGTAACAGTTGTCGGAAATATCAGTCGTAGACACCTTTCTCTGTATACACGTGTGTCAAAGAGTGTTATTCAACAAAAAAAATAATGCATTTACAGTCATCCTAATGCGCCTGTATTCACCGTTTTCGCGTTACTTATTAGGCCACATGATCACTCGCAACAGCTCACCTTTTCTTTCATACCAACCGAGACAGAGGAAGCATAACGGTTTCCACTACAGATGAAAAGGGGTCACAGTACGCGTTTACATACTTTTTGTGGTTTGTCAGTTTTACGCTGCTTACAACTTATGCACGGAACCAGCCAGACAACACCTGTGGCTACAGTAAATGAACTAAGCATTGCGAGTATTAACTAGGGGGCCTACTCAATTATTAGCGTCGGATAGTCCGCGGACTGCCCGAGACTCAATCGGGAGCTCGATTTTTCCATGTATTTTAAAGGAACTTCCGATCCGAAAGCAGCCCTCGCACTGGCCGCGGAACGTTCTGGTCTGGTAAATCGAAGATGCGCATTGTCGGGCCTCATGGAAAAAGGCGCGTTTTAAGCGCGAATACAGCAAAGCAAAAAAAAAACCTGTTGCAGCGAAACTTCAAAATCGTCATCCCTTCTTCCACGTGTCGGTAGCGTTAGTACAGCGCCTCACTGGGTCTGCTCGTGCATGAGCCAAAGTGACCGACGATTATGATACTCCGTATTGCAGAATTTGAGCGCAGCTCTTTAGCTGTTGCGTTTTTGCAAAATATGTTAGGGCATAGAATACCAGGCACGCACATATGTATATTTTCCAACAACACGTAATATTCACGTGTTACTACATCTTCAAGAAACACTCTTTTTTTAGTCATTGATTGTCATAAGGAAGGCTTTGAGGCGGAATAAATACAGGGATATATGTTCGACTTGCAGCGCTAATGCCTGGTTCTCAAAGTTGATGTTTATAACGTTCGGGTCCGTTAGAAGGAGTTGAAAGGGTTGTTCTCGCACACAAACGGCAGCACATTTCGGTGCGTCTTGATATCTACATCGTAGTCACTCACCACTAACAACTTTCTAGGTCGATAACTGTTATAAAAAGGCTCAGGAAGTACACTACGTCTTTGGTGAACTCGCTAGGCAAGAATTATACAGCGAGTATCAGCAAGTCGTTCTCAAACTTTGCCGCACTTAGTTCACACACTTTATCAGGCGCATAAAAGAGTTCAGTGGGCTTTGTTGACACACCTATATCTCTCAAAGCTGGGTAACCCTTAATAGAGGAGCACATTTTCGAATTTTTGTAACCTAGAATTTCTGAGGTACAAACGTAACATATATCTTAGTAACCTTTATACACGTATATGCCAAAGAGTTATTATTTATAGGTTACTTCGCAGCTTTCAGCATGTAAGGTTTATATGGGTGACATCTACTGCCATCCAAGGCAAAACATTTGGATGTTGCCATGTTGCGTGCCATGCGCACTTTCACCGGCGCCGCTTTGTCAAGCCCGAATGGCGCTTTTCTGGTGTAGTAAAGAAACAGTGTGTGAGTGGAAGACGATATGTACAACCGCGCTCTCGGTTGCGCGGTGTGAATTCGGAAATCATCGGTTGCCCTTTTTTCGCCGCTTGAATAAGCTTCTGGCCACACGGCTGTCACCAAAATATTAGTTACCTTTATAATTCCTAAAAAGTTAGTTCCAGAAAAACGTATGCATAACATGACCTGTTCGATAAAGCTTATCTAAGTTGTCGCTCAAATATCTTCGCGAATATTGGTAATGCTAGTCTTATAAGCAGGCGTGAATAAATTTGATGTTTGCTTTTGTTTCGTGCCATTTAAGAAACGAGCATAAAACATGCAAAATAGCTCTTTGAGTCAATTGTGGGCATGAATCTAAGCTTTATTGAAACTAAGCTTTGGTGAAAACAGGCACTTGATAGCTTACATCAAAAGGACGCCCAGGCTGTGATCACATCGTAAGCCAAAATGTCTTCTGTGACAACTCGGGTCATGATTATCAAAAAAATTATTGCAATACATGCACATATGTTTGCACATTTAACATGACCATATTTTCAGAAGTTTGGCATCAGTAGTGTGGAACGTTCACATTTTTAGTGTAAAGCACCTTTGGGTTATTTCTCAGAAGGATTCCTATGAACCACACCATCTTATTTTTGTTCCTTATGGAGTTAAGTTTTTTCTACGTTGCTTTAGATTTGCAGGCAAAATTCGGTTAGTTATATATTCCTATTATTCCTGTTTAATAATGTTGCCTTACTGGTTCGACAACACGGCCAAATTTGCAAATTATTTACTTTAATATTTGCACCTATGTATGCAAAGTATTTCGAAATTTTTAAATGTATCGATTCTGCCATTGCAGTTTTAAAGCACCCATTTTTACACCGGTGTCTGTGTAACCTGGTTGGCCGAGTCTGTAACAATATTGGTCATAATTTCTATATTATCACAAAAAACTTCAAGTAGCCTGCATTCTGGCTCGTACATACCACCATTGTCTAAAGTCGGTTTACTGTGTTACACTTGTATCACGCGGCACAGCTATTTACCCTGCAATACCACATGCATCAACGACTGATTTGTGCAAATGAGAATAATGAACCCAATTAAAATGGTGAAAGTGGCCCGCTGTCTGAAAATGACTAGCACCAAGTTTACCTTCCCAAAGCAAAATAAAATGACAAAAAAATAAAGATGCTTGTGTTTGAGAAGAGTGAGTTTAAAATTTTGGCCAGCATTTTCTCGACTACTTCTCTACAGCACATACCTTTTGCTTAACCAGATATATTCATACAAGACCAATCATCTAGACCCAATTACGAAGATACGCAGCAATAAAAATGAATATTCCGAGGTAGCTGAAGCAGAATCATATTACCCGCAGAATAGCGCAATAATATGAGTTTAACGAAAAAAATTGAAATATTCATACAGAGCATGGGCCAATAATTTTTCAAGTGCACCCGATGCAGCAAACAGCCTAAACAAAACACTCAACACATGACGAAGGACCACAAGCTGACACTCTGCTAATGACAGTACATAAAGCAGGTCATGGGCGCCGGTATCTGTTGCAATGTTCGGGCTTGCCGGATCGTTCGCTCTAATCTGACGCAAGGAACCCAAGCTCGTGATTTCATTCAATTGCCGTCGCGGACAACAGGAAACATACAGCGAAGCAGCCAGTCAGGTAATTAAAATCCTTATGGAATGCTGCAATTTCAAATATTACATTTGAAAAGCGCCAGCGAAAAGATACATCCAATAAAACGCGGAAGTCGTTATGGGAACATGCCCAGCGAGTTCACTCTCACTGGCACCGGGGCATTGGTCCAGCATGCCAACTTGATGGTCCTAGAAAAATGGGCCGTGTAGCGCCTCTAGGCTCAAGCGGGCTCGCCGCAGCCTCTGTGACTCACGCCGACAAACAAGTCTTGTTACTGCAACCCTCGCTTCATCGTTGGGGAATCACAGAGTGGAAAAGGCTGGAGTGGCGCGGAAACGCGGCCTCCAGGCCTGCGGGCGCCTCCATTTCTTTATATCCCTTCATGCAACAGAGAAATCACAGGTGGCCTGCCGAGATGACGTGACATGCACCTCTTATAGCTTACCCGGCGTTTTATAGGTTACAACGTAAAGCTTACACGTCAGATTTAGTTGAAGTAAACTATACATCGCTGTTTTAAGCCTTACAACACTTTTAACTTCACGCATGTAGCTCTTAGATTGCACTGAGATAATTAAATATGAAATCAGCATCATTTTAAAATTAATACTACAGGTTACTTCTGTTTAGAGGTCAAATTAAGGTTACCAGGATTATAATGTACATTCTAAGCTGGGTTACCCTTAAAAGGTTCACATTTCCAAATTTTTGTAACCTGTAATATATAAGGTATAAAAGTTACCTATATCTTAGTAACCTTTATATACGTATACAGGTAAGTGTTACTTATTTATAGGCTACTTTGCACCTTTTATTGTGTATAGCTCTATATAATTGACATTACTGCCGTCCAAGGCCACACACCTGGAAGGTGTCATCTTGAGTGCCACGAGCGCTTTCACCCGCGCTGCTGTGGCAATCCCCAAAAGCGCCTTTCTGGCGTGGTGAACATACAGTGCATCACTGGAAGATGATATGCTCGACCATGCTCTCCATTAAGCCGTCTGAACTAGGAGAGCCTCGGGTGTCTTTTGTTCGTCCCTTAAATAAACCGCTTGCCACATGGCTGTGACTATAACAGAAAATACTTTTACAGTTCCTAAAATTGCGGTGCCAGATAGACTAAACTGTTGTCTCAATCTATATGAATTGCATGACCTGTTATGGAATCGGTACCCAGGTTACAACTCAAAAATCTTCGCGAGTATGCGAGTATTGGCAACGCCTAAGGCTATGAACAGGCAGGACTAAATTTGATTTTCATCCGCTTTGTGCTGTGTCAGAAGTGAGCATCAAACATGCAGGATAGTTCTTTTAATAATTGCGGGCATGAATTAAACTTTAGCTATGCAACATTAAGCTTTAGTGACACCAAGCTTTAGTGAAAACATGCACTTGATAGCCTATTTCAAAAGGACCCCAAAGTTGGTATAACATAGCCTTAAGCCAAGAATTCTTGTACGACAAAATATGTCACGAATATCAAAAAGTATTGCAATACATGCACACATGTTTGCACATTTAACAGGCGCACATTTCCAGACGTTTTGCATCAGTAGTGTGGAACATTCACATTTTTAGTGTGAGGCACCTTTGGGTTATTTCTCAGAAGGAATCCTATGAACCACACCATCTTATTTTTGTTCCTTATGGAGTTAAGTTTCTTCTACGTTGCTTTAGATTTCCAGGCAAAATTTGGTTAGTTATATATTCCTAATATTCCTGTTTATTAATGTTGCGTTAACTGGTTCGACAACACGGCCGAATTTGCAAATTATTTACCTTAATATTTGCACTTATGTATGCAAATTATTTCGAAATTTCGAATTGTATCGATTCTGTCAATGCACAGTTTTAGACCTATTACATTTTGAGTAAGTTTATGACATTGTTCCGAGATGTGTACTTTCCCAGTCCAACTTTATTGCCATAACTCGCACAAATAAACGCAGAATATAGGAAAGTATTAACACAATTTATTACGAAATCACTCTTTCATACAAAGCAGTGTTTGTGTCTATACTACTCGCTACATTCTCGGTGTCACCTTGAGTTTTAACCATTAACCTGCGGATTACTTTGTCTTTAGGAATCCATCTATGTACTTCCCCCTTATGTTCCTCTTTGCAATACTACCTGAGTTGTACATGCAGCGCCAAGTTATGTTTTTTTTTATGCAGAATTAACAAGATTTTACGCAGATTGCAATCCGCTTTTTGGACAAACGTTCAATGGCATCTCTGATTTCCTGCATAAAAATCGGCACTTGGAAAAACGAGAAGTGATAAGCTTGACATTTTAGGATCTGCACAAGCAAAAAATTTGGGCACACTGAACATTTCCCGAGGTCATCCGAATAACTCGTTACCTGGTGCTGTAGATGGAAGTATGTATGCGAGGGGCCATCAGTTGGATTTTTCCACCTTGAAAAGCCATCTCCAGAAAATTTCCGGAAAAAGAACAAAATCCAGTGTAATCAAAGCCCCCCACACCAACCCACAAACATGTGAAGTACAAAAAATGCCTTGCACGGAAATGAAGACACAGACCAGAGAACGAAATAAAATGTTACCCCAGATATATTGATTCACGGCCTTTCGAATAATTTCTCATCAATTCAGTTATCGTTACACAAAATAATTTTGCCGAATTGTTCAGAACAAGTAAAACAACTATAGTAATACCGGCCAACCCTCCCGAATTTTAATTGTGCCGTGTCCCAGTTTATCTCGCCTCATGTTTCTGCATCCTAGAACAGGCACAAACTTTGGGCTACGAGATAAACTGATATGCCATACAAAAAAAAAACACAATCCGCGCCTTCATGTGGTGTCACAAGTACAAACAAACAGGCGAACGTCGCACTAAACCCAGGAAACGCGCTTTCACGATGCTGACGCCGTTTTTTTACACAACCCGAACCTCCTCGCACTGACAATTTTTTTGACAAATGCTCACATGTGGAAGCCGCAAAGTTTTTCATTTCGTTAAAGTGTTTTGATCGGTGTTTTCCTTCTTGCCTATTAGTACAAAAGAATCGCCAATTGCAGCTTACATTTTTTTTTACCGGATAAGTTGTGGGAGTGGACCCATCTTGAAATTGAACCGATCTTCAAGTGGCATTTTCAGGAGGTCCAAAATCGTCTCTGTACCTGTGATGACCCGAATGGTTATTGGGGTTAAGATGCAATAGGGGTGTCATCTGGGCCAGTTGGTATTCATTCATAATGAAAGATCACCAGAAACTTGACAACACGACGAAACAAAACCTAACAGAAGCGCTTACGAACACCTCGAGGTTTATTATTTGGCACTTTTTTGTAATATTTTGTGTTAACCCTGCTAAACTTACCTTGTATTAGCCAAGCTACAGTTGCTGAAAAACTACAAATCTCTATGCTGTTACCAGCGTTAGGTAAATTTATAACCTCGATGCAGTAACGAGCTCGTAGAGTCGCTAAACACGAGGCAAAATAAGGTACGAAGTATAAAACGCCATACGACTTGAATACAGTCCTAGTGGTTTTACAAGTGAAATATATTTTTTTCAATGCAATGATGGCTGCCATTTTTACTAATAATATTTGAATAAATGTGCTTTAGTTATTTGATTTTCATACCTTTGTTTTGACTGAAATTACGACTCATTTTTAAAGTGAAATACATTTTTTTCAATGCAATGATGGCTGCCATTTTTACTAATAATATCTGAATAAATGTGCTTTAGTTATTTGATTTTCATACCTTTTTTTCGACTGAAATTACGACTCATTTTTAATTGTGTCATACGCAGTGGAGTCCTGGTTGACAGCTCAAAGAACACTGTCTGCAAGAAAAATTGTAGTGCTGATAAGTTGTATAGATTGGTAGCCTTATGCTACCAAATTTTTCGAACAGCGAGGCGCCGAGGAGGGTAAAGCACCCATTTTTACACATGTCTCTGGGTAACTGGGACCGCCCAGAGTGTAGCGAAATTCGTCCCAATGTTTACATCATCAAAAAACAATCAAGCAGCCTGCGTGCTGGCTCGCACACACTACCATTCTCTAAACTCCTCTACTGCATTACGCTAGTATAGTGGCACATAGACATCGGCCCTGCAATACAACGCGAATGAATAAACGACTGATTTATGCAATTAAGGATAATGAAGTGACCTAACGTTATAAAAATGGCCCGCTGTTTGAAAATGACTAAGGCTAAATTTACCTGCTCAAGGGAAAAAATGACAAAAATAAAGAGGCTTGTGCTAGAGAGAAATGAATTTAGAATTTTTGGGGCAACACTCAGTGGACTGCTTTTCTGCAGCACAGCCCTTGTGTAACCGGATGTATTCCTACAACACCAAAAAACCAGACACAATTTTAAAGATATGCAGCGAAAAATATGAATATTTCGCGAAGGCTGAAACAACATGATAACACCCATAAAATAGCGCTATAATATAAGAGTTTAATGGGGCAAAATTCAAATATGCAACCAGAGCTATCTGATAATTACGTATGCCAATAACTCATCAACTGCGCTCCATGCAGCCAACAGCGCCAAAAAAATGTTCAACACATGACGAAGGCGCACAAACAGCGCAGAAAGTAGGTCATGAGCGCCGTTATCTGTTACAAGGTACCGGCTTGCCTGATCGTCTCTACACTCTGACGCAACGAAAGACACCCCGTGATATATTTCAATTGCCGCCGCAGTCCACTGAAATCTTACAGCGAAGCAGCCAGTCAGGTACTCAATATTCCTCTAGAATGCTGCAATTTCCAAATATTACATCTAAAAAGACATCAGCAAAAGCTTACCTGTAATGAAAACGCAGAAACCGTTACGTGAATACACTCACCGAGTTACCTCCCACTGGCAACGGGGCATTGGTCCAACATGCGTACTTGATCGTCGTAGAAGAAACGGCTGTGTAGCACTGCCACTCACAAACGGGCTCGCGGCAGCCTCCGCGACACCCGCTGACGACAAAGCCCTATAACGGCAATCCTCTCTTCATCGTACGGACTCACAACGGTGAAAATGCTCGAGTGGCACAAAAACGGGGCCACCATGCCTGTGGGTGCCGCTGTTTCTCTATATCCGGTCATGCAGCAGGGAAATCACTGCCTCCTGGTGAGAAGCTTCTATTATAGGATACAGGACCTTTTATAGGCTACAATGTAAAGGTTGCATGTAAGGTTTAGTTGAAGTAACCTATAAATCGCCGAGTTAACTCTTAAACCGCTTTTGACTTCACGCCTGTGACCTTTAAAATGGACATAGATAAAGAAAATATAAAATTACCTTCATTGTATGCACTAGGTTACTTTTGCTTACAAGTAACGTTCTAGTTTACCAGAATTAGAGTGTACGCAACTAGATAGCCACTCCCCGCCCCCCTGTGCGGTTTTTGCGAGGCTTATAACTGCTGCTTCTGCAGCGCGTGCCTCTTTATTCTGGTGTCGGGGGGATTGAGCTTCTGCTCAGGCGGCTAGTGTAGCTGCATCCGCAGATGCAGCATTTGTGTTGACTGAGAAAGTGGTCGCGTCATCGTCGAATGCACGACCGCACGTGCTATATCTTGCATGGCCTCGGCATCCAGCAATAACACTCACAAATTTTCCATACATTCCTGCGCGCTCTATCCCTTTTATTTTTGTGTGTCCTCTCCATTCACTCGGTTTCTACAAGGTAGACAGTGACGGGAAAACACAGGAACGGGCGCCTGAGAGCATGCTACCTAAAAGCAAATCACACTGGGCGCCGGCAAAAGCTTAACCAGACAAGCCTTTTTATAACAAGATACATGTATTTTTTTCATTAGGCGCTAAGGAAATTTCTCTTCCTTGATTTTAAACTGCCGGGTGAGTGCTCAATTTCAAAACGTGCGGGTGAGAGCTTTTTTTCGTAACTTGAAGCCCCAGTGAGACGCAAACAAACTTCTTTGCTTACCTGAAGCAGCAGAATAATAGCTAAAAAATATATTCTCCCTCCCCGACGATTCTTGCTGATGAGCCCAAAATCGCAGTTAAGTCGAAGTTGCTATGGCGGTTTTTTGATGAGGAAAAAGTAGGCCGCCCAGGCGTTAATATTTCGGAGACCATGAGCGGAAAAAGAGTACCAGTGGAGTGGTAAGAATTATTTCCGTAATTCACCGCTACCACGTACCTTATAGTTGCACATAACGTAGGCGCGCTGAGTATAATCTCCGAGATACGCGCGCCCCTCATCTGAATCCACATCCTGCATCCGCGCGTCGCAATGAAGACATGCCGAGGTGTTTGCAACTGTCTGAGCAGAGTGATGGCAACCGCCAATGCAGGCGCGTGCAACGATTGGGAAACTTTCCCTATGTGCCGAGCTCCACGCTTTTTTAGAGCGAATCCGTATCATCTTAGGTTTTTATTCAGTTTCGCTATCCGCACATCAAACCTCCCCGTTCCCTTAACGGGGAGGAAGCGGAAACCACGATGACACGTTCTGGCCGACCGTGTTACAAAACAAAGAGACCACTCATTGCTTCATAGCGCCACCGTCCTGAATCCATTAAGGTATTTAGGAACTAGACCCGCGCCATGGCTCGGCTGAGAGCACCTCTTTAATCCTCTTTCTCCTTACTATCTAATGATGATGATCTGTACATTGGCAAGGGGTCTTCTTCCTTTTCCGCAACATCCTCCCGCCCGCGACAGTGCTGCATCTACGGATAAAAAGGACTTGAGTAGAAAAAACATGCCAAAAAAATAAAACGATGGTCAGTTCAGCAGCCTGGTTTGAATCCGTGTAGCCGTTCGGTGACCGTTCGTCAGCAGCTTAGTTTTCCATCGGTGCCTTGTCATCCGATGGTGCTTTCTAATGACGGTCTTCGTTAGGATCGGCGATGAACGTACATCAGCACTCTGTTGTGTTGCAGGGAAGAAAATTCGGGCTGTCTCGCGCCGAGCTGGTCGTTCACATCGCCTTGGTCGGGATCGCACTTTCCTCGACCGAACCTCCCGTGTCTGAACACGCCTTGTAAAGGTGGAGGCACTAGTTGCACTCCGCCTGGCGGAATTGGGTCGTAGCTTAGGCGAATGTCCACAAACTCTGCGTCTTGTCTTTAGTGTGGCAGTCCTTGTCCTTTTGCTGGGCTTGTCCCGAAGTCTTCGCTTCTTGCGCCGGTTCATGTCGGTGTTCATGGCATCAGTGTTCGTGATAAGATGCATTGAAACAACGGGCTTCTGATGATCGGGATAGGAATCTGGAGGTTGTGTTAATCGTTCTTCACTCTGTACAGAATCCATCCGTGATCCCAGCGTAGCATTTGTGGACGCGCTCAAGGTTTTTACTGGCAGTGGGATGATTTCCGCCGTTGCCGTATTCGTTGTGAATAATGGGTCTTCGCACTCAGATACTTCATTACGGGAAGCTGTAGAGGTAATCAACGACCTACATGATGTTTGGACGGGTGCGACTTGAGTGGGTTCCAAATTCGTGGAGCACTGCGTGATTATCCTTTTCGAACGACCGCATATCGTCTACAAACGCGTTTGAGGTTGTAGGAGTGGACTTCGCTGGGCCTCTCTACGTACGATCGCCAAGCGGCGATTCCAAGTGCAACATCCCTCTCTTCACGTGCGCCACATCAAGAGCGCTTCACTTGGAGTTAGTCTCTTCGATCACAACAGAGGACTTCTTGCTCGGCTTTCGGAGATTCGTGGCCCGCAGGGGTTTACCCAGGGTCGTGAACTCAGACAACGCCCGAACTTTCAAGAAAGCCTCGGTGGACGTAAAACGAGTCTGCCGACTCCTCTCCGATCAAGAAGTCGCTGAGCATTTAAGCAATGCTGGGATCAGGTGGAAGTTCATCGTACCTAATTCCCCGTGGTGGGGTGGTTGGTGGGAGCGGCTGGTTAGGACGGTTAAGCAAGCACTCAGAAAGGTACTGGGGAGAGCCAAGCTTGGGTTTGAAAAACTGGCTACTGTCCTCACCGAAGTAGAAGCCGTTGTGAACTCCAGGCCTCTTACTTTCGTGGAGTCGGACATAGGGGAGCCGTGTGCTCTCACTCCTGCCGATCTCCTCATTGGTCACAGACTTACGCATGTGCCTACCAAGAGTGACTCGGGAAACGATACAACCACCTGTTCGTGCACTGATGCCGTGCTGCGGTATCGGTATCGAGAACGTTTGACCGAACACTTCTGGGCTAGGTGGATGAAAGAATACCTGTTGCAGCTTCGGTCTGCACACTTCACAACGAAGAAAGCGGCCACTGAAGTCAAAGTAGGAGACGTGGTGTTAGTGTACCAAGAAAAAACACCGCGCCAAATGTGGAAACTGGCCATAGTTCAGGAGGTCTACAAAAGCACCGATGGTACCATCCGTTCTTGCAAGATCAAGCTGCAAGATGGGCTTGTGACAACCAGACCCATACAAAGACTTTACCCTCTTGAAATTCGTGCCTAGCCATTTTCTCGTGGCCCGGAATGTGTTGAAAATTATCATCGCCACGCTTCTCCGATGCATGAAGAGGACGAAGAATAAACCTAGATGCGACGGAGATGGTGAGGAATAGCTCGCGCTCAGAGCTCGCTCTCGGGGCTCGAGGCTGGCTCCTCGAGGAATCGAACGACGAAGACACGACTGGGTGCCACGAAAATAAACCCTCTGCTTCTGCTTGGAGAGCTTCATTTTTCGACTCCCGCCACGCCTTGGCTCAACAAAGGCATGCGCTGGTACTTGGAGTAGCAACGGCCAAGCTTTGAAACCACCCACCCAAACTAGAATTCTGGGCATGGCGCGATAGGATTTTTCGGAGAACGAGCGGGCTACGTACTGGGCTAAGAGCCTATAACAAAAACACAGCGCCGATTGGGGTCGACAAGCACGTAGGCGGTAACGAGGTTAATTATTTGAAATTTAGAAGGCTCACGGGACTGTTATTTCGCATTCGGTGGTGCTGTGCACAATAGTCTTTGCTTAGAGAAGGATATCGTAGTCATTGGTATGGTTTTAAATATCAGGCAGGATGATTGCGCTAGGGACGTGTTAGTGGGTATTATCCCTAGTATTGGTGAACATCCGTAGGCCACAATGTCGAATGTAGGCCGGGCGTGCAAGACTCCCTTCTCCCTTACAAAGCAGCGCTTGCCGAGGACCTTCATCATACCGGCTGCCACCCCCTCTCTTTCAAACAGCTGCTATGCAGCTGCGCTTGGACCTACTCTTTCAGAAAAAAAAACGGCCTTAAACAATTCAGTACACTAGTTTTATTTATGGTTATCTATCGGAGTTATTGCAACTAAAAAGCAAAAAATACAGCAAAAGCAAAAAAACTGATCAAAGAACTTTTCAAAATTTGCAAAAACAGTTGAACCAGTGTTGTGTATCAGAACCAAACCTGTGTTCAAACTTTGCACGCGACATGTGCTTTGACAAAAAAATTCTTATTAAGCGCAAAATATTGAGAACTTAAGCCATAAAGCTAAATGTTGTAAGTGTTATTTTCTTACATTTCTCGCCATCCAGATGGTTTGTAATTGCGGAAATAATGATTCCGCGATAGGAGAGAAAACGCGTGTAGAGGTGGCCGGTATCAACTTCATTGTAAATAGTACACACTGGCTATAAACTTGCATAAACTACGGACCGTATGCGCTCGAACGTCGCTACAGCTGTGCCGGTTGGCTCCACTTCTACGCGGCGCGATAGGGTCGACCACAGCGTGTGAGATAGTGCCTCCTTCAGATTTTGTTTCGTTCGCCTATTTTTCTCTTTCCACGCCCCAAACAATTTTTTATGATCGCGCCTGTGCGCAAATAGTACGTTCAGGCGAGGTAAAAAAAAAGATATGGATTCGTAGAGAGCTCGAATTCCAACAAAGTTATCCTGGGCCGCTCTCACGAGCAGCCGCAGCGTCAGCAGCATTTTGCCACTGTCCCCTCCAAACACATCAGCCACAACTGATTTTTTTTGCCGCATTCGTTGCACCTGATACTGCGACAGTTATAGTTTAGGATTGTCTTCCGGGTAATACAACGAGTGCGTCTTCGTTTTGAATATATACGTCATTGAAAATATCTTTAGGGATGTAATTACCCCTTACCTGATAACCAGTTGCACCTTTCATTGGAACATGAGCCACGTGTAAACGTAAGCAAGTGTGTGTGGCTCTGCCTTGTTTACTATGTGCACACTCGCGGCTCACATCACAAAGGAAGGAGATTTGATGAAATGAAGAAATAAAATTGTGGTTGATACCTCTTGCCTAGGAATCGGTAAAACACGACAGTGAAATGAGCCTTCACAGGAACATTTAAATATTTTTCCTGCATCCATCTGAACATGCACATCGCTATTTATATTACGTCGGTGTTCACAATGAGACGCAACAACGTTGGGCACTCGATTGAACGTCAGAACACTGTGTGAATTCAACTGAAACCACGGTGACTTGAAAACGGTGCGACAAAACGAACCGAAACTGAAAGTAGTAGTTTGCGGATGGTGCCTCAATTCACCTGCGTCCCGCGTACACGAAGACGCTGCTATCCAGGCTCCGACTGTCGGCGCTCATTAGCGTCATAATGAAGTACTTCGCTTCACCTCTCCTAGACGGCAGCACAATCTTATTGAAGGTTATGGGAAAGATATAATGCGCGGTCGTATACCTACATCTGTTCGAATTCATACCGCAGTTGGCACAGCGTTGCGTATTTGCCGTTGCAGTGGAACAGTTGGGGGATCGATAGCGGGCGCAGCCCCGGCAATGGAACGTCGTTAGGCGATGTCATATGACGCCGGTGAGATCTTGGTGTACCCCGCCATAAAACAATTTTGTGTAATAAATCATTTGCAAGCCCGGAAGGAACAAAATCGATCGTACAGGAATGACAAAATCCCCACTTCAGCTTTGGAAATGCTGAATACGTTCGTCTGAACTTCCGGCATATAAGATTCAGCAGACCCAACCTCAAGTGAAATGCACTGCTAATTCGAAGGGCATGGGGCATGGGGAGGGCGTCGGAAAGGAAAGCTGAGCTATCGATTTACCCATACGAGGAACAAAATCAAGGAGTGAACATTTGAGTGATCACACACACAAGCTGCACGTACGCTTCCGTTTTCTTCTCGACAGGACAGCTGGTGAATTGGTGTATAAGGTTTTTTAAGTACTGGGAAATGGTTCACAAACAATAAAAGGTTTTGTGAACGAGTGTGGAATATAATAAAGCCATCTTATGCTATTTTGTACAAGATCCTGGAGGCTGGCTGTGTCATATGATGATGCTTTCAAGAAGCGCATAATCGCGCACGCGTATTACTCGATAAGCCCGTGGCCACGCGGTTTACCGAGGATACATGTCTCAAAGATCAATGTAGGCGGTCCCTCACCTCAGGTCAAGATGACCTATAAGAAATTCTGCAGGCATGCTGATCCCCACGTATATTTTGTATTATCCACCGTATGTCTTTCCCAGAAGGTTTGTGCAATTAGATCGCATTCCTTTTCCAAGGCAGTGATCAATAACCGAGTTATATAGTACACAAGTGTAATGGCATGCTGTCGGGCATGCTTGCTTAAATAGATTATGTAAGCGTAAAGAAACAGATTTACATTACAGAATATGGCTTCAGCAAGACCATGTGCGTTGCCGCTGCATACGGAGGCTGTTAGCACATTTCAGGGCAGTTGAAATACAATCAGTTCCGTGCATATCCCAGCTTCGCGACACTTGTCTGTGGCACACACCGGGCGCTTATTCAAATCGAGTGCACCAATCCTCTACATTACACCCCATTTGCTAGCAGAGTGACTGCGCCAAATCACAATGGGTTTCCAACGCGTGTAAACCGTAAACGTCGCCCTGAACGTGCCGCACAGCGGCGCCGACAACGGGAATTGGGCTGGAACGACCCGAGGCTGATGTCGAAACAGGCCCGAAGAGCAATACTAGTGGCGCCCTCTAAGACACCGCTTTGGGGTAGGAATCCAATACCCCTCTCCATAGTCTCAAGCTGAGCGCATATCATGATCTTGTGGCAACGCTTTGCATGCCGCGCAGCACCAGTCTGCCTAGCGTGTGCTGCAATGAGTCAAATCACATTAGAGGAGCACGTGACAGCATGCGAGTGTGACCACTGAGCGCCGTCACGGGTGTGTAATTCGGCTGAAGTAGTGCTTTGAGCTAAAAGGAGCGAACTATCTCCAACCTTTTTATCCTGCTTTCATTTGTGGGGTTAAATGTTCACACACTCATGATCCCCTAATACGTTGCCATCCGCAATCAACAAAGAAGTGCCAGCGATGGCAGCGGTGCAAGTGGGAGGATGCGGAAGAGATAAAGGCGGGCGGCGTCTAGGTCAGACAACAGGGACACAATTGTTTGCAATGTGTGATCAAATATACAGTATACATGTTTATTTATGCCATAACAATATGACTAAGAGCGAGTCATAAAACAACACCCTAAAGATCTGGGCGGTTCAATTGATGAATGGGACACTGGAGCAGCAGAGCGACGCAATGGCGGCCGCGAGATTGTGTTCCGAACTCGTTGGAAATAGCCGCCCGCGCTCGTCTCCCTGGTCCACGCTGTAAGAATATATTCCAATACTGTACCTCGGTCCCGAGAGACGCTTCCCGAACAGCCCGCTCATGACGCGACCGTGACGTCGGGACACTCCATTGCGCTCTCCGGTTGTCATAAGACATCTCGCATCTCTTCGTTCATTGCTTGCGCAAGTACGGTGCTGGAACTGGTCCTGGCCGAGATGTATAACCACAAAGCCACCCATCTGGCACAGGTGAACCCGATTGATGCTGGCGCGCTCCAACAAAGGTTTCCGTAGAATGAGCGAGCACGTTTCGCAAAAGTGGCCGTGAAGAATGCTAGCCCAGAGAGGTTTGCCTGAAAGATCCGATCACCAGACGTACTTCGGTCAGTTTTATAGGAGGAACTTCGCACTGTGCATATTAGGGCAATCCTGCAAACGTTGGCGCGCATGGAGGTGTTTGGAACAAGGAAGCATATGAGCACAGAAACACGCATTAGCGAGGGCAGGGTTCCCAATGTCATTACGGGAACGCCATAAACCAGCTGACGCTTTCTGATGTGAAAACATTAGCGAGCAAGTGTATCGTAAGTTTTGCAGAGCTCATTGCCAAAAAGTGAGACTTCCTCCCTTGCCTAAATGTTTACTTCTCTTCGTATTGCAAAGATTTGAAAAACATCTCGCGAACGTATTTCATCCACTTATCAAAATAATACGTACCGACAACCGCAGAAACTACGAAGGCTTCAATTATTATAAAAGCAGAGTCTTCACAATTTTGACATTCTTAAAAGGTGTAAAAAGTGTTGTTTGTTTTCATAGCATACAGCATTTGTTTTATTATGTAGAATCCAATCACTGGAAGTCAATAGATAAAAGTTCACGTACAAATGACTAACTGAAAATCCAGCAAGAGTGAAAATAAACCTTTGCATTGCTAAGAGGCCAAATAGAAACGTTTCATCCTTGATGTGGTTTCTGAAAGGCTCAATATTGCCATTCTATTATCAAAGGCAGTGTCTGTAGCGTTAAAATTTATATTTTATAAATAATACAAAAAAAACTTTGCCATTCTTTTCTAAAAGATATTGCAGCACGAAAGCTTTCTGATAACAAACCTTCCCGGAATGTGCGTCAGAGCTTTCGCTAAAATTCGTCAAACATTCCCCGAGTGTGCTTCCAATAGATGACCAAACCGTCAAAGACCCAAGTCGCAAACTGTAAACGACCTAATGCAAGGATTTTTTTCACGCAAAATAAATGCATCTGCGAACGATTTAGATGTATACTGATACGCCGTGTATGAGATAAAGATACACCATTGTACTTCGTGAAGATATTGGTGTATATTGTTTTATCTATAACCGGTCCTTTTTCGCGTTTATTATGTAACCGTTTGGAATCACTGGAAGCCGGGGTTGACGTATGCGCCATGTGCGCAGACGTCTAATCAAAGCTTTCGGCCTACGATCCGGTCCATGGTGAAGTCCACTGGTTTTCTATAGAAAAAGTATACTTTTTGCGGCGCATTCAAGCCAGGTGAACAAATGATGGAACTGATTCTGGGCATGCCTCTGTAGCTTAATGCTCGACTTGAACGATTTACGATAGTCAAGTATTTAGACTCAGGTATGCATATATTCGTAAAGCCTGCCGCAATAAAACATGAGGCTGCGTATTTATAGATTACTATAATTGGGACGCTGGTTTCTCATATGCCGATATTTATTTTAACATGAAAGTGTTCTATTCCCGTGTACGGTAAGATTTTGATGGCGTCATAACCTTCATAGCAATGACGCAAGCCCAACGGACAAAGAAGAACCGCCAGAAAAACTTTCATTGACGCGGATGGTGCTGCCATCTAGGAGAGCTAGAGCGAAGTAGTGCATCATATCATGCTAACAAGGGCCGACAGTTGGACTAAGCTGCGTCGTAGCGACGCCGACGGAGAATGGCGCGAACACCAACTGATGTTATGCGGAGAAAAACGCCAGCGGGTAGCAAAACGCGTTCGCGCGGGGAGGGTTCAAGCTAAAATTCTACCTCTCGTGTTCCACAAGCTGAGCACATCGCAACTCAACCGTCTGCCCTATACACCCTGAAGCAGGACCGAAATAGTCGCACCTTTCATGAAGCGACCCGCTAGCAGGACGTCTCACGCCAAGCACATTGACAAGACAGCCGCCATA
Source organism: Haemaphysalis longicornis (assembly GCA_013339765.2). Taxonomy (NCBI): domain Eukaryota; kingdom Metazoa; phylum Arthropoda; class Arachnida; order Ixodida; family Ixodidae; genus Haemaphysalis; species Haemaphysalis longicornis. The sequence continues at coordinate 6,191,491 of CM023458.1, forward strand.
CCGCAAACATTTCTCCTTTCGCTACAGATATCGCTGCACATTTCAATTTCGTGCTTTACCGATTCCTATGACAGGGGAATGAAGCACAGGTTTTTTTTTTCAATATTTAACTGGAAAGCAATCATATTTAGCGATGCGCCCGATTTTTGTTTTGCTGCGCATATGAAAGCGTTTCTGCGCACTATCTTTGACCGCTGCAATATATCTAGCTTTGTACAAGGAGGATTAATAGAAATACGCACAACGGAGCACACAGCCTCCGGCGCATGCAGCACCGTCTTGCTGCACTGCCAGTAAACTCGGCGCATGCGTAGTTCTTTCCGAGCGTTTGAGAGTGCGGCCTACTGCTAAACGAAATTTGTTATCGTGAAGCGACGCGGGTCATTTATTTTGAGGCGTCTTTTTATACTCTGTCGGCACTGAACATCGTGTTATCTACTATATTCGGCCAGAAGTCAGTGGACTCAATAATAAGTCTACTCACTCAGACTCATTTGGACTCAAACTCACGCGTGAGTCGGAGTTTGAGTGAGCGATAGGCTTGTGTGGCATGGTGAGTTTGAGCTGGCGTGAGTTTGGGCCCGGCTGAGTATCAGTACGCGTGATAAGGAATGAGTTCTGAGTCCATATTGAGTTCTGAGTACATTTTGAGTTCTGAGTACCGTTTTAGTTTTGAATACATTTTGAGTTTGAGTACATTTTTATTACTGAGTACATTTTGAGTTCTGTGTAAATTTTGAGTACTGAGTAAATTTTGAGATTTGAGTACTTTTTGAATTTCAGTACACATTAGTTTTGAGTAAATTTTCAGTTCGGAGTACATTTTGAGTTTGAGTACATTTGGAGTTCTGAGTACATTTTCAGTTTTGAGAATATTTCAGTTTTGAGAACATTTTGAGTTCTGAGTGCATTTTGATTTTTGAGAACAATTTGAGCTTGAGTACATTTTGAGTATGAGTCAATGTTTAGTTGGGACTAGATATGCGTTTTGAGTAGATTTTCAGTCCTGAATGCATATCAGTAGCCTAGGACGCAGCTATGGTTGGCTGTAAACTTTCATGTGTCTCTTTGGGCTCGCAATTTAGGTTACCTGAGGGTACGGCAGTATTCGCGATGGTAATGATCGGTTGGTGGAACGTGGGGGGGGGGGGGGGTGGGGGGGGTGTCTGATTTAGCGGCTGGATGCGTGAAGGATATTCCACTTCTCAGGTCATGAAAAAGGGTTATCTCACCTATTCCTTTTAATGGATCCTTTACGAAGCTTGTAGAGGGTGGTGGGAAAGCACAAGGCGGCGTTTGCTTGCTGGTGGTTCGCCTGCTTCTGTTAACGGTTTAATTTGCTGGGGTCAAAAAGGAAGAAGTGAGCGCCGGGGGAAGAAAGCGGTGGCGGCTGTCTTCTCTGCTGTTTCAAATGAGTTGTCAGCTGAATCGATTAGGCGAAGACAGTTAAGATGAAATTATGACCGCATTATGAGATAGATTGTATGAAAATTCAAACTGATGTCGCCATGGCGTGTAAGGTATAAAAGAAAGGTCCTGATTAACGGAATCACGTGAGGTAAATTAGAAAATGTATCCTGTGTATAGTTATCAGGCCGTATTAGTAAGTCATAGATTGGGTTAAAATTCAAAACCATGCCGCGAGGGCGGGATGGGAATCATATCCAAGGTCTTGAGCGAAGGAATCACACGGGACAAAAATGCGTTATCGTTGTATCACGAAATATTCATTGCTGGTCATAAATTGGGTTAAAATTCAAATTCATTGGGCTAGGGCATGTGATGTATTCAATAATGTCGCGATTAGGGGAATCACGTGGGTATAATATTATTTAATGACGTAGTCATAATTGGTCTCTAAATTTGGTTAAAATGTAAATGATGCTACTAGTGTGTGCAGCGCACCAAAATCAAGGTTCATTGTTTGGGTTAACAATACAATTGATAGGGTGCGTTGGGTTAAAATACCGGTCTGGATTAAGGGCAATCACGTGGGACAAATTGAAAATGCTTTCTAGGTACAGTAAAGAGGTACACATGGAGAATATTATTTTGGGTTAAAATTCGAAGTGGCCTTAGTTGGACGTGTGAGTATGAAATTTACGATCTTGAAAAGGGGGATCACGTTGGACAAATTGGTTTCGTGGTTCTAATCATGAGATAATTATGGTGAGTCATAGGTTTGGCTAATATTTTGGGTGAGGCTGCTAAAGCCTGCGGGTTATCAAAGTGAAGGTTTTATTTAGGGGAAGGAGGTGGGGCATATAAATATTGCGTGCTACTTACGCTTATGAGAGTCAACCATAGTCAGATTTGATTGAAATTCCCAATTATCCTGCAAGGGTGTGTGGACTATTAAAAAATTTTGTCGTTGAGCGGAATCACGAGGGACAAAATTGAAAACGCTTTCTAGATATTGTTTTGAGGTAGTCGTGGTAAATCATACTCTGAGTGAAAATTCAAAGTGATGCCACTGGGGCTTGTTCTCTGTAAAGTAAAGGTCTCGATCAGGAAAATCGCGAAAAAAATAAAAAAATGCGTCCACGCGTTTTCATCATGATATAGACATGGCTAGTCACAGATTGGGTTAAAATTAAAAGTGATGCCTATAGGGCGTGTACGGTATCAAAATGTTTGTCTCGGCGAATGAAGGTGAATCGGATGCAGTCATCGCAAATCACGGCACTGAATAATCACCTGTTCAGTAAAAAATGTCTCATTTAGTGCCCCATAGGTATATTTGTGCTCGCGAATTGTTGACGCGCCAATTGAAAGCTTGGTTGCTTCGGCACACTACAGCACTCAACATCCGTCAACAAGCCTGTGGTCCCATGACACAGCTTAGGAACTTTTGGGCTGATATGCCTCCTATGTAAACTCAGAAGTAATTGCGTTGGCGCAATCAGCGAATTTCTCCGATACCGTGCGCATACTCCAACACACGCCCGGACGTGTAGTTTCTATAAATTGCCTAGTAAAGGCAACGACATCACCCTGACCACAGTTAGGACAATAAACATCAATTGGGGATGAAAGTCGGGCGCCCCTCTGGCACGGCGAAATCTGACAGCTCTTGGACGCTTTGAACGTTCTCAATAAAGCACTGTTGGACTTCTTACTGGCGACGTACCAAATAAATGACACCAATTTTTGGTGCCGCCTCGACATGTCACATCTACGCGCGGCACTGAGCAACAGCCTGTGACTAAGACATCGTCTGCTCACCCCGCAGTCCCCAGGAATATCCGCCAGGTGTTACTTTGATTGTTAGAAAGTGGCCGAACCAAAAAATTATGGTCAATACAATTTATAGAAGCGCGCTACAGTGAGCAGTGGGTTGCTGTAAATGTTGACCCTTCCCGACATTTAAAAATAGTTTCCCCAACCTCCATCTCCATCTTGACCCGTTGGCTGTTCACCAGCTTTGTTTTCGGGTCTACACGGGATTTTCAGACACTGCGACCCGCAGGGTGTACACCAAGCCACGATTTATTGACGGCCTGGCCAAATGCGCAAGCACGATTGATCCATCAGAAGCACCAGATAAAAGTTTGTCAATGTTGTAAGAGCTTTCGTGAAGTAAGGTACTTCCTGAAGTAGAATGTTTATTCAACAACACAGCCGTCTCTAAAAACCAGTCAAAGAACCCACGTTGGTGATGGTCTGTCAAGAAGAACACGAAGTGTTCTCCAAAGTGTTTGCTGATAGGGATAATGTGTAAGGGAAATAAAGAATTTCCACGCTTCGGAGCTTCGCGCCTAAAATATTCTCATCTTTCAAAGCTCAACCCGCCATTACTATGTAGCATGTGTTTGATAAAGCTACACGCGAATCCCGAGACGAAACAAATAATTGTACAGTCCCGACGAGCTAAAGACACAACTCCGAATTTTTACTTATGAAGTGACTGCACATAGTAATCTTCAATATGGTAATTTTCTCTCTCAAACCCTTCCCTTTGAGACCATAATTTTCTTACTGCTACCATTCTAGCATCCTTAATGAGTTTGGGCAGTTTATCTACTCCTAACTATTACTGGTCAGCGGGGTGCCGATTTTATTGGTCTCACAAGATTTTATTCATGAAATCCTTTTATTTCATACCCCCACACCGTGCCCGCGTTAGTTGGAATTATAACCTAATTTATAACTTTCCATCGCCCAAGCACACCAAACTTTGAATGTAAACCATATATATGACTCACCATGACTATGTCACAAATGTAACCAGCAAGCATGTTTATCGCACACGAATACCCTCACCGAGATCTTCAATTCGATACTCCACAAACACTAGCGACATCCCAAAAAATTTTAAACCATTCTGTGACTCAATTTGACTATGCCATGATTACGACCAGGATGTATTCTTATTGGTCCAACGTAATTTCCCAAATCGAAACCTTTCATTTTCAGACCCCACACCCACACGCCTACGGGTCTTCATTATGAATTCCAACCTTTATTAAGACTCACCATAACTAGTCATGCTTATGAATACCAAGCATTTTGTGTTTGTCCCACATGATTTCCCTCCTAGAGACCTTCGTTGATTCCCCACATGCCCTACTGGCACATAACTCCGAGGTTTAAGCCAATCTGTGAGTATCCATGACTCCTGTGCCCCAGAAAAAAACTCGATTCTGGACCCCCTCTGTAACGAACACGAAAACGGAGCCTACATCTCGAGTTCAGTATCCAATATATACGTACAATTGCCAGCAAGCACCGCTACGCATCCTGACAAATATGTATAGCCGTTATAAATATGAACGAAAAATGTTTCAGACCTCACAGGAGTTACGGTATCATGTCGTGCTGAATTCAAGAGTTTGAGCTCACGAATTAGCACCCTTATTATTTTTACCACGCGTGAGTTATAAATTCTCAATGGGTATAAAATCCGAGTCCGTCTGAGCAGGAGTAAATTTCTAGCCCGGGACAGTTGAGGCCAATGGAGTTCAAAACTCCTTTTGAGTTCTGAGTACATTTTGAGTTGGAGTACAATTTGGGTTCTGAGTACATTTTGAGTTTGAGTACATTTTGAGTTCTGAGTATATTTTGAGTTGTGAGAACATTTTGAGTTGGAGTACATTTTCAGTTTTCAGTACATTTTGGGTTATGAGTACATTTTGAGTTTCAGTACATTTTGACTTCTGAGTATATGTTGAGTTTGAGTATATTTTGGCGGCTGAGTACATTTTGTGTTTGAGTACATTTATGTTTGAGTATATTCTGAGTTTGAGTACATTTCGAGTTCTGAGGACATTTTGAGTTTGAGTACATTTTGGGTTCTCAGTACATTTTGAATTTGAGTATAGTTTGAATCCTGAGTACATTTGAGTACATTTTGAGTTCAGAGTATATGTTGGAATTTATTATATTAAGGTTCTGAGTACATTTTTTGTTTGAGTACATTTTGTGTTCTGGGTACATTTTGACTTGTGAGTACATTTTATTTATGAGTACATATTAAGTTTTGAGTACAATTTGAGTTCTGAGTAAATTTTGAGTTCAGGTCCATTTTGATTTAAGTACATTTTTAAGTTTTGAGCACATTTCGAGTTTGGGTACTTTGAGTTCCGAGTACATTTTGAGTTTAGAGTACGAGTGTGTTCTTAGTGTTGCGCTCACTGTGAGTTTCAGGGTGAGTGAGCACAGCTGTGCTGCTCAGGAATGAGTTTGAGCTCGAGGGAGACGTGATTCAAAAATAAATTTGTGACTGAGTTGGAGTGAGCCGCGCCAATTTTTCGAGATAGTTATTCGCAGCCAAGCGCGTGGCAGGCTGATTGCAGTTAGCATGATGCCCTTCAACGATCGTCCTGCTCAAGCATTTCCATTAAAAGGACACCACACTCTCAAACAATCTCGCAGAAGTGCGCATGCGCGGAGTTTACTGAATTTTAAGCCAGATGGTGCAACATGTTTCGGATGCTGTGCGCTCCGTTGTTCGCATTTCTTTTGAATGCGAACAACGATGCTTTTAAAGTTCTTTCGATGCTTAGTCTAAACGGTACTTTCAACTTCTGTGAAGTTGGTGAGCCCAAACAGCCCACTTTTCGACGAGACTGAGATTTCCCGGCATAATCCGTGCGGGAAGCTTTCTTCATTCTAACCTTTCCGCCCGATCCATCGTAAGAAGCTGTGTGTATCAGTACGAAAGGGTTCGATTTATGATAAACGTTAACGCTAGATTTTAACTAGGAAAAGATGACGATGGTAGAAGGAATGAGAAAGGGGAGTTTAGATCACGCGCAATGAAGTGCTATATTTATCAACATTGTGCACGTCCAAGTTGCTTATACCATAAGGAAAAAACATCAATAAGGCATTTACAACCAAATGTGCAAAACAGTACAATAGTCGAACTTGCAGTAATTCTAGGAATAATGGGTTATGTGGCTGGTTTCTTTCATTATTCCTTAGCACCGTGTGTCATGCCACTACGCTGCTGGTATAGTCGGCGCCGATGTAGAAGATGGACAGCCCTGTTATGTACGTACAATGACGTTTTTTTAAAAAAATGCTTTTAACTGCATTATCACCAATTTAACAGAAAGCTTTTCTCTTCATTTGTATTTACAACAGAACGTTTTGTAATGTTCATATATATTGCAGTAAAAATCTAATTGTTCGACTCTTTGGGTACAGTGAAAACGTGTCGTAAAACGAGGATGTCGCGAAATATCATCAGAAAACAAGCCTAGAAATACTTGTGAGAATTTTTGCAAGACTCCCTCCATTTGATGTACAATGCTTTACAGGCTCGAAAACGCAAATTTCCAATGAACGTTATTGCTTAAGGAATAATACAGTGCCGGTTCTAATCCCCCTGTATAAAAATAAACCTCTTACCGCAGTACGTTGACACATATCCTGCAATCCATTGTGGCTCATAGCACACACGATCACGACGAGGACACGTGGAAGCTCAGGCCGGTCAGAATAACCTCGTCGGCAATTCACGGCTGAGTTGAAAAAAAAGAAGACATGCACAGTTTCCCGGCCGCACCCTAAGAGGAGATGCAAGTGAACAGAGGCGGAAGGGTTTGCGCAAAGGAACGGGTAGCGCCTAGCGCTGAGAGTGACGAAATCTAAAGTGGAGGAGAAAGTTACGTCACAGAGAACCGATTGATAGAGCTCAAAGCGCGGGGAACAGAACCGCGACACTTCAATTTTGTCAGCGGGCTAGTCGTTCTCTTCGCATGGGTATTCAAATAAGGCGGGCATGCTTAAAATTGCTTTGAATAACCGAGGTTTTTAATGCATAGTATCTACGGCAAATTCGCTGGTACTTGACTACTCCGTCGTAAAACTTGTGTTCTACATAATACGGGGGTACCACTGCGTAAGCGAAACTTCTAAAATATCCTGCACAATGTCACTTTTCGGGTGGAACATAAATTTTGCTGCACCTCACACTGCTTTCTTTCCATTTTTTAGCATGGCGAAAAAGGCAAGAAAGGATATTGCTACAGTGGGGTCTGCGTTCCATATGAACAGTAACCCACGGGTTTCCTTCTGCAAATATATACAATAAACTTTTCCGGGACTCACTTATCTTTATTGATATTCCGTCTGGTTATTAATCATATAAAGTACTATTTCTTGTTTATAGTGACCACGTACTGCTAACGAAAATGTTTGCAATAAAGCGTGCGATTTTGAGGAATGACTGAAATTGTTTATTTTAGACAAAGCCAATGTGCTGGATTTTTGTTGTTTCTTTTTTGTGCTGCCAGGTTGTCCTTTGTGGTTCCCATCGTCGGCTTTTGTAGAACACTGTCTTTGATGTTTATGCAGAAGTGCGCAAAGAAGACGTGCCTAAATTCCAAATTGGCTTTTTTACGTTTCTCAAAATCTGCTCAGATGGCAGCTTAAAAAATCACAAACGATGTTGGAAATTTCTAGCACATATTGGCAGGCTATTCTTGGTGAATATGAAAATTTGTGTTCTCGAATAAAATGCCTAAAGTGTAAATTGTACCTCTTCCCCTATAGTTTCGTCGACATGGTCGACACTTGGCAGCCTTGTAGCTAACTATAGATAATTGTTTATGGTGAGCCGATTTTGCAAACGCATGCCTGGGTAGACGCCGATCATATTTCGAAACGGTCTTGATTGAGCCGCAGAGGAACCGGATAACATACTTTCACCAGCGATGTTACACATTTTTCTCTTGTTTTCACTGTGTAAGGGCTACTTCCTTCCCTTTGTTTTACATAATTATGTTTCACAACCGTTATTTTCTAAGCTTTGCCAGTCATGTGACGAGGCCAACTGCACTCGATAATGTCCGCTAATAGTGCACCTGAAAAGAGTGCAAAATACACAATTCTTCGTTTCAAATGTTTAGGTGAGCGGTGGAAACGGCTCCCGTCATTAGGGTTTTGGGAACCGATACTGAATAGTAAGGCTGCCATTGTCATCGTCCGGGCGTCCATACGTGATGAAACGAAAGCGGCCGCTCTAGAACCGGCGGCCATTCAGAGCCGCCTTAAAATTTTGGGGGGTAGCGTCGCGTTTCAAACTGTTATTTCCACAGTAGAACTCCCACTCACTTTTGCCTAGAAATGGAGTTAGGCGCAATTCCGACACCGCGCTGCTATCAATCCAACAATGTACATTGTACGACAGTCGTTTTTGCACCAGAGTATCTGTCTGAGTATCAGTCCTTGGCATTGCGAGTAAAAAAAGGGGCCCTTATTTACAAAAGCTAGCTGCTCGTACGATAGCGACAAGCAGCTGTGATTAGCCGGTGCCTTGGCTGCCACATCGCTCTCAGCAAACGGGAAGAAATCAATCCCTATTTTTTTCTGTACATTACGTGCGAGCAGCTTCGTGAATTTAAGCCCAGTATTTAAACCCCTTGCTGCACATCGAGAATCAAATATAAAGGGTTTCTGAAACTATAAGCGATCTTTCACAGCTAAATAATGCACCTAAACACAACAGTTAGTCATCTACCACTGTTTTCTACTTTGTCTCGAGAGGTGTGGTGTTTAAAACATTTTATTTCAAGTACAATAAATCTAGCGCTCTACAAAAGTAAGTACATAATTCGGGAATGAAAAAAAATTAAGTATATTGTTTCGTTAGAGAAGCAGTTTCGTTAGCTTTCGCACTTTGCAAAATCAACGGGCGAAATTTATGCGGATGTATTTGTAACCTCTAATATGGCTTATCTTGGTTTACTTATCGAGTAAGGCAAAAGTCGCATAATGTTTATCACTGCGTGCACAAAAACTCCATTGAGGTCATTAACTCTAAAGGTCTAAGCAATGTCGGTGGCCTTGGGTCAACACAAATATGGCAAATGCTGGATGCGTAGGTGCAAGTGGTCAAGAAATAAAAAAAAACATTATTTTTTTTCTGTGATCGATGTATTAGTAATGGCAAATTTAAGGGAAGTGTGCGTGTCGCACTACTTGTTTATTGTAGAAATATTACTTTCAAGTAAAAAGGGTTTGCCTAGTTCCAGAGCGTTTTCAAGTGCGTGAATAGTTTCGAGGCCTCTAATCTCTTTTATTGCTCCGAAACAAAAAGCCGGACATTGCTGCCTATGTGGGTCCTTGACGTTGAATAACAAGCATCGGCACTTCCAGTAAGCAAACAAAACATCTGCATTAATTAAAATAAATGCTGCGCATACAAAAGTCACATCTTCCTCCGTCACGCCCTTTTTTGCCACTGCCCGTCGTTTTACACTTCTCTCGCTCTCGGCCAGGGCTCAGAGTTCAATTGCCACCGGGCAGCGGGCACTCCCTCTGTGTCTAGGTCATGAGGCCCGATTTGGGGGCTGTGTGCGCGATGTTGTGTTTAGGCGACGGGCTACGTTTTCTGCTGGTCGGGAGGCCCGGTAATGGGGGCCGCGTTCAATGTCTTGTGCCCGAACTCCAGGGGCCGTATTTCTCTTGGTCTCTCATCTCCAGAGGGTAAAGCACTTGGATGGGGCGCCTGCCTGTCGATTCCCCAGATACCCGCACCCACCGCACAAGATCGCACTTTTCCGTCGCGGCCAGGGAAGGTGTGCTCAAGCCGTGCAATTTTCCAAAGTTGTCTGGGCTGCAGCGACTCTTTTGGTAGCACCAAGTCCCTACTCTTCAGGTCCCTCGTTGTTCCTCGGTGAATTTTAGATACTTTCCATTCGTGTAGGTATTCTAATGCGCACATCTTCCACAAGTCGCTTAGCAGTTTGCATCGACTGGTCAGCATTTGTTTTAGGTTGCCGCAGAAAACTTCGGTGATCTTCTTGCGCTGTAGTCCGGGTAAAGATACCAGCCGTTTTGCGGTCAAGAAAGCCGGACAGAGGGCATCAGGCTGAGATGGTTCGGTGTAGACGTGGGTTAATAGGCGAGAATTGAGCTTGACTTCCACTTCACTCAGCGTTTTCGTGAGTTGCTCGAAGGTGAGGTAACTAGTACCCAACGTCTTCTTTAGGGCTTGTTTTTTCAGGCCAACCAGGCGCTCGTAGAATCCACTCCACCATGGTGCACGCTCCACGACGAATTTCCATTCACAACGGTTGTTTTCGATAAAGCTCCTCACATCATTGTTTCGTATGAGCGTCCATAACATGGCTAGGTCCTTACAGGTATTTTTGAAGGTGAGGGCGTTGTCACAATAAATCGTACTTGGTACACCACGGCGGGCAATGAATCGTCTGAAGGCGAGAAGGAAGACCGCTCACATATCACTGACCAACTCAAGATGTACTGCTCTCGTTACACCGCAGGTGAACAGCACAATATAAGACTTTGTCGTAGTGGCACCCTTGACCAGCAGTGGCCCAGCAAAACCAGCATACGTCACGTCGACGGGGGCTGCCTTGGAGATGCGATCGGCTGCAAGCGGCGCGCTAACCTGAGCGGCCGGCTGTGACCTAAAGCGCTGGCATGTTAAGCATTCCCTCCGTGTCTTCTTAACGAGTGGCCTCGCTCCAACCACCCAGTACGTTTGTCTGAGCGGCGCCAAAGTATTACGGATGCCTCCGTGAAGCACTTGAGGGTGGCACTGGACGACAATCTGTTTTGCGAGGCAACTCCGTTTAGGCAGTATAATAGGTTGCTTTGCGTTGTAGTCGAGTGGACTTTGTTGTAGTCTTCCATCGACTCTGAGAAGATCATTGTCATCCATCATAAGTGACACATTCTTTAGTGGAAGTCTGCAGGCATTTTTCTTTGGTTGTTGGGAGAATCGATTTTTCTTGGGAAGCCTCTTCTTTTTTTGAAAGACCCAGTACTGTTCAGCCCGGTCTAACTCTTGTGCTGTCAGTGGTACAGGTTCGTTATTTTGTCTCTTGGCTTTGCCAACAAAACGAGCATATATGCAGTGATTCTCAGTATCCTCGTTAAGGAACTGTAGTTCCGTGCGTCTAAAATGGCATATGTAGTCGGTGGTGATGACGTCGGCGGTAATACATGCGCTTGCCTTTTCTGCTCAAGCTCTGAGTCACTGAACACAAAGTCGAGGACATCATGAGGCCACACGCTCTTCCCTAGGCATATCCAGCACGGCCCTGCCCAACAAAGTTTTCTAGCTGTCAAGTGGGCCACCGGCAGCCCGCCGCGACTCAGGAGATCCGCTTGGTTGTCCCTCCCATGGTGGTGTATTCCTGAAAGATCGCCGGTCAGTCTTTGGATCTCGAGGACTCGGTTGCGCACAAACTGCTGCCAACGGTCCTCGTTCCCAAAAATCCAGTGTAAGGCAATGGTGGAGTCTGTCCACAGGTAGGCCGTTGCTGGTCGCTCGTACAGAGTGTTAAGGACGTAGCGGAACAAGTTGGCGGGGAGAAGACACGCCATCAGTTCCAGTCACGCCAGGGTCAACTTTTTTACCTAAATAACACGCGATTTGCTCATCCCGATGGTTGACATGATACCTTCGTCGTTAGTGACTGTGATGTATTCCACTGCTCCGTAGGCGGCTGGGCTGGAGCCTGCGAAGACATGTAATGATACCGATGTCTGTTATTCTGAGATGTCGGCTGCGTAAAACCACGGCACCTGGATTTTAGGGAGGTGTCGTAGTTCTTGGATCCACACGTTCCAAGCGTAAGCAATGACACTCGCAAAGGATCATCCAACTGGATACACTGGCGCAATAGCTGCTGGGAGAATATCTTCGCCCGTACAATAAAGGGTGACAACCAGCCAAGCTGTTCGAATATTTCCGCCGTTGTTTGCAGCATTGAACGCTGAGTGCTGCTCCCAGATATCGCGTTGTCCATTCAAAGCGCAAATGCAAGTTAGTCGGTTATTGGACCCACGTCAGTTCCAGGACATTCAGCACACCGGGCAGGTACCCGAGCTGCTTAGATCCCCGAAAATGTTCTTTAAACTGCGAACGAAGCTTTTCATTGTTGGACGACCATTTGTGGAGCTTCATGCAGGCGTCAGTGAAAATCTTGTTAACCTCGTTGTAGAGTTTCATAACTGCTTCATTGTCCTTGGCTCCCGTTAGGAGGTTATCCACATAGAGGCTGCGTCGCAATGGATGTGCAGTGAGCGGAAACTCCTCTTTGCAGCCACTCAGGTGGTGCTGTAAAGTGTCCGACAAGAGAAATGAGCTTGCCGTCATCCAAAATGGAAAACGTGTCATTCTCCAAGTGTCAGCCGGAGGCATAGTGATGCCAAGCTGGGGTGTCTAACGGAACCACATAAATCGGAGGCCATTTCTGTCGTCTTTTCTGACACCAATTTGCAGGAAAGCTTGTTCAATCTCCGCGACGAGAGCTATTCGATGTCAGTGGAAGTTGAGTAGAAGTCCAACAAGGTAGGCCATCAGGTTCGGCCCAGTCTCAGTTTTTATTGAGGGACTTCGAGTTCTTCTGGTGTGATGAGGCATCAAATACTATTCGGTGTCTTCTGGACTAACGCCTGGTGTGGCAGGTAGTACGTCCTGCCTATCGTCCATTTCTCCTTCGACACGTTCTACAATGCCTCGAGCAATGTATTCTCTGGAGACCGCATCATGTTCTTCAAGACGCTCTGACGACTTCAAGACCCTGTTTGTTAACTGCTGTAGCCTTTTTGTATCGATTACCTTGTTGTCGTGAAGAGATATCTCCGTTTTTCAAGGCCACGTCGTACCGGCCGTCGACAATCGGTAATGTCTGTTCGAAGACCTCCATCGCTGCGCATTCGCCTGGCTTGCATTCTACCTTGTCAGTGATTTTGATGGATTCCAAGGTCCAGAATTTGCTCAGTACATCTGCCATCTTGTCTTCAACAACCGATGTCCGCAAAGTAACAGTCCCAGAACACTGGTTCTGCTGAGATGTCCCTTCTATTGGACCCTGCATGCACCAACCGAACACCATCTGAAGAGCCTTCTGAATTTTGCCTAGTTTTCTAGTTCGGCCAGTTTTGAGGCCCCAGATGTACTCGGAGCCCATGAGTAAACCAATGTCCTCGGGAGCGTCGCTGTTGGCGAGGTCGGCGAAGTCGCAGTCAAGGCAACCAAGCTGATGCGCGAATGACTGTGGCGGAGCCGGTATTTTATGGTCGCAAATGACGTCGGTTTCAAGCACCTCCAACTGGAACCGGCGTCCCTGTTTTGTGTTCAGCGTCACTGTTACTCGCTGGAACATCTTTTCTGCTTGACGACCACCGAACACGCCAACTGTAAATATTTTGTTTCTTACGACTGGACATCCGAGCCTTTTCGATGTGGCAGACATTATAAACGAGCGTTCTTTTCGTCTATCAAATAGAATGTGGATTTCAGCGTTGTAAGTTTCTACGCTGCACATAACCTTCGCCGTTTCAAGCAAGATGACCGTCGTCTTAGCGGTAGGCACCCCATCATGGGTTACGGTTCCTAGCTCACGTGCGAGTTGTTCACAGGCTCCGTTGATTCGAACGACTTTTTCGCTGTATACGTTGGATCGCACATGGTGGTGGCATACTTCTTGTTGCATTTCATGCATTTTACGTACACACCGCAAGCGCGTGCTTGGTGCTTCCCCATCGTGCAACGAAAGCATCGTCCAGCAGAAAGCAAAATCTTCATCTTTTCCTCAATAGACCTTCCAGAGCTGCACGTCTGGGTGGAATGCGCGCTGTCATCACAAAAAAAGCAGCATTCTTGACTGCCACTCTGGGTCAACGTTGAAATGTAGGATGCATGCTGTTGAGGCCGCTTTTCAGGTTGTTTTTGGCGATCCTTTTGCTCATGCTTCGACTCCTGCCTTACGTCCTTGCGAAGGAGAGTAGCCAAGTTCTCCCGAGTTTGCACTTCTTTAAAAAATCCAGAAGCCTGGAATAAGACATCACGGTACCTTTCTACGAGTCAGTGGTAGTCTGGAGCACACCCTCAGTGTGAGGCGTTTGTCGGCTGTAGTGGACGTCGTTCGATGTCTCGAGGGCGCGTTTCGGACTATAATTCAGCACTAGGTCCCCTGGCAACGCCCTCGGTGCGACGGGTATCAACATAGAACTGGAGGTCTCCAGCACACGCCCGAGTGTCTCCAGGCCTCTGATGTGAGCTGCGAGGGTGTCGTGCAGACGACACAGTCCGCAGACATCTTCCGACGAACGAACAGGCTTGAAATCAATCAGCGTTTTGAAGCGTTCATGGATGAGGATTTCCTCGTTTCCGAATCGGTTTTAGTAGTTCCACGGCATCGTTGTAACAACGAGCTGTCCGAGGAAGTCCAGCGATAGCGGTGGCAGCTCTCCAGTGACGGACACCCTGAGGAAGTTTTACTTGTCGATAGTTGAAAGGTCCATTTTTGTCGACAACTTCCGCGAAGAGCTCCCAAAAGTGCTGCCAGTTGTTGCTTCGCCTGCTGAACCTTATCAGCTCCAGCTTTGGCAACTTGATTTTGGACGATTAGTTTTGCTCTGTGCTGACGAAATCGTTGATGACTGTTGATGTGGCAGCACTCTGCACTGAGTCGCCGTCTATACGTTGCTGCAGTCTTTTGAGGCACGATAAGTAGCGGGCGTTATAGTCCAGCCCCTGTGCGCACTCGTCCTTAAAGTCTTTATCTGGCACGAGCGTTTCGATTTTGTGGTCAAGGGTCTCCTGGTTCTTCGTTACTTTTTTCAGATGTTGGTTCAGAACTGTAACTTTGCTTTTTAGGAGGTCCCTCTGCATACTGTCT
This sequence comes from Haemaphysalis longicornis, assembly GCA_013339765.2. Lineage (NCBI taxonomy): Eukaryota > Metazoa > Arthropoda > Arachnida > Ixodida > Ixodidae > Haemaphysalis > Haemaphysalis longicornis. The sequence goes on from CM023458.1 coordinate 6,206,601, forward strand.
TGGCACTCGTTCGAGATCCGGGTGACTTGAGAGTGGGGAGCGGCACGTTTTTTGAGGCAGCGTTTTATGGCGTTGAGCTTACCGGAAGGCCCGATGACGTTCGTTGGCGGAGCGTCCAAGCCATTGTGGAGACACGCAGTCTATTAGAGCCAATAATTGGTCTACTCCAGGGTGTCCGCACCAAAGGTTTTGTCGTGGACGTTGAATAACAAGCATCGGTACTTCCAGTGAGCAAATAAAACAACTTGTAATTAGACTAAATGCTGCGCATACAGAATTCACATCTTCGTCCGTCGCATTCTTTTTTGGCACTGCCCGTGTGTACTACACTTCCCCCGCTCTCGGCCAGGGCTCAGAGTCCGATAGGCACCGGGCTCTCCCTCTCTGTCTGGGTCATGAGGACCGATTTGGGGGCTGTGTGCAAGTACTTGCGTTTAGGCGACGCGCCACGCTTTCTGCTGGTCGGGAGGCCTCGATATGGGGGCCGCGTTCGATGTCTTGTGTCCGACTTCCAAGGGCCGTATACTTAACACTGTGTTGCGCTTCGTTCGTGACAACGTGGTTAGTGTGAAACATTTGATGGCGATGGCAGTACAGCGCTGTGGTGTAGCGCAGAAACAATGGCCGAACGTGTCCCTGCACCCGGCGGAGAGACGTGTAAGTAGCCGGAGGGGTGCGAGCTTCACGGAACAGGTTCCGCAACCTACGTCACAGGGCGCTCGGAACTTGTTTTGGCGACTCTTCGCAAGGTGCAAACGTCGTCTGGACGGAGCTACTTTGTACGACGTTACCTAGTGTTCTGTGTGCTTAGGAAACTTAGGATATCCGCATGGTGATTTTAAGAGCATATGTAACTTATGTTGATTAAATTTGAACAAAGAAAATTTCAGTTCATTTCACCTTTAACACTGTTTTAATGTAAACGCAAAGCTCCATGTAGTGCGCAGCAGTATTTTCACGTGCTATTTCACTACAATCTACAACCCGGCTCAAAATTGCAGCACAATTCCCAAAACCTCTTTCTTCGCTCCTCGCGATGCATTACTCATTCAGCCACAGTTGAAGCTTCAGCTGGCACACTCCCAGGATCTTCTAAGCCATTTTCCGATGACGCCAGGCATAACTGTGCTTCATCTTGCCCATCTCCGACCAATATAAAGTACAAGAGCAAGAACAAGAAAAAGAAGGGTAAATTTTGGGGTGTTTCCTTGTCTCCCGGCGTGTGTCCCTGAAACAAGCTGTGAGAGACTTGTGTGGTGTACCAGTGAAACAGGACGAGCGTCTGCAGAAACTTCCTATAATGGTATGCACCTTCAGCAGGCAGCCGCCGTGTGCCAGTCAACGCCTCCGTCGTTAGGCACAAGATGAAGAACTGAGACCATTTTTCTCTGGCCAGGGTAGGAGGGTCACAAAGTGCTCAACTCGCTGGATATAGGTGTCCTGGTCGTGGCGGCCCTCGTCAAATAAAAGAATGAGCTCTTGTCCTCGTTGGTTCGGAGGGGTAGTCAGCAAGAGTTTCTTGAGCTCCGTCAGGCCTGGAGGCTTGGCTTGCTGGCACTCCAGCCTGGACCAGGAGCTCAAGCTCCAGAAACGCTCGCTTGATGTTTATACACACCATCACCCGGTCATTGTAATCTATATGCCTTCTGAGATCTATTTCTGCTCGTCACACACGTGTCACACTGGGTCAGTATAGGAATTGCTAAGATAATAAAGTGCTCCTGTCACGATCGCCAACGAGATACCATCGCTCGCGGGTGAAGATCAAGATATGTAAGAGTGGCCGCTGTTGGGTGAACACTTGTTTACGAGACCAAGACAATTGCTGGGTGAGAAGCGCACCGAAAACGCTAAAAACTGCCGTAGAAGTTACACGTCACCCTAAAGGTGTGCCGAGATACGCCATGCGTTCCATCCCTAGGAGATACCACACGCAGTGTAAACGCAAGGGGTTGTGGAACAACACTTGCGGTGTTGTATTGGCGTGGCGTCGCTTCGTTCATGGTCGCTGATGGCGAATTGCTGAACTGAGAGCTCGGTGATGGTGTGCGGTCAGTGGTGCACTCCACCAAGCCACGACGTCCACCCTGGCGGAGCGCACAATCCGAGAGCATCCAACGTCAATGGCACACGCATATCCTCGCCCCCTCTTTTGTCCCGCTTGTGACCCACAGCCTTACCGTAGAGTCAATGATGAAGATGGCGGCAACCCACATGCACACTACTCCCCTGTGCTGGTTTTCGAGATGATGATGGCGGGTGCACCTCACTAATCGCAATGTAAGGCTTCGTTTTTAAGAAAGTGAGAATATTATTGCTAATTTCTCGAACGACCTCCAGGAAAACAGAAAGTAGGGGAGCACACCATGGTATACTTACTCGGACGAGGCCTCTTTTTTAAATTTTGTATTCTGTTTCTCGCGTCTGGTTGCGCCTAAGCACGTGTTTCCAAACACTTCCCTGCAAAGCGCCCAATGTGATGAATGATATTACTGCAAATGGTCTTTATTAAGCTCTGCTGAATGGAGTCTGTCGATAGGGCTTTGTGGTAGAGTTCTGTATACCGGAGCAGAAGGCCTGGGGTTGAGCCCCAGCAAGTTTGCCTTTCAATTTTTATATAGCATTTCTTTTATCTTATACACTCAATCCGGCGTGTTCTTTTTTTAAAATAACGGTGATCTGGTACGTTTTAGATTCGGGGCCTGGCCTATGGCGACGCTTATACAACATTCTTCATCATATTACGACGTATGTCACATGGAGGCTGCACAACAAACCATTCGGAAATACGTGCCCCGGGTATCTTATATGTTTCCAAGTGAAGCACTTGTTTCTTTCACTTGAACATGTCTGCCGCTCAATTCATTTTTTTTGAATGAAAAACGGAGTTGTGCGGCATTTTTTCCCCAGAGTGTTTATTTGTTTTTTTGGAAATGTTCTGAATTCAAATAGATATTTCTTCTGATCAGAACACAAGAGATAAATTATCCGAAAGCAAGCACTTCATCCTTCCATTCACTAATGTTCGTTTGTGAAACGTCATTCTTTTGACTGCGTTTTTACGAATGTGTATTTGATTATCGCAATGCCAAACCTGGACTCGAAAACGTTCTCTTCAAGATCGTTACTTTCTTCTCTGGGGCACATTTTGTGAGGTGTGAGGTTCCAGGTGCTCTTTATCTACCGTTATCTACCCGTTCAACTTTACGCGGAGAGAGTACCTCCTACTCTTGTGACATCCCCGCACGGGGCACCTTGAGTATTCATGGTGACGGTGTTGGCGACACCGCGGACCCCGAGCCCCCAACATAAACTGTAACCTACCGTGGTGATGTGTTTAAAGGTGAAGGGTAGAAGCCTCAAACGGTGGCCGTCGGAGCCCAGGTCAAGCTCCGGCGGATGGGCTCCCTGTCTTTTTACCAGGCAGGGAGCTCCGGGACCTCTCGGGGCTATCAGGGTAAGGTTTGAGAAGAAAGTCCCCCCTCCCCTGCTTTTTTCTATGCTGTATGGAAAATTCAAACCCCCCCCCCCAAACGTGATCGGTCCCTGAAAAGGGGCCGCACCGAAGTATTTTTTCCCCCACTTCCAAGCATGAGCTTCCCAAAGCCAGACAAATACTCTCGTTTCCTTGTTATCGAACCCCTTGACACAGCCCGCCCTCTTGCTTCACAATCAGTATTTTTGATTAAAAAATACCTTGATGGAATCTTTGGGAAAAACCTATAACGCCAAAAAACAACGCACAGGTGAAGTCCTTGTTGAAGTAAAAAACCAACAGCAGGCAACCACACTTCTTGGTCAGACGAAAATGGTCGATCTGGACATCAGGGTCACACCCCACCGCAGCCTGAATAGCTCGCAGGGTGTGATCTCTGAGGCAGATCTTCTTAACGAGACAGATGCCGACATTCTTGAAGGTCTAAAGGATCAGGGTGTCACAGCCGTGCGCCGCATCACGATGCGTAGAGATGATAAGGTAATCCCCAAACATATCACCCTTGACCTTCAACTGCTCCTCACTTCCTGACCATATCAACGCAGGGTTCATCCGATGCTCCATTCGTCCTTACATTCCCGAACCCCGCCGCTGCTTTAAGTGCCAGCGGTTCGGGCAGGGAAACCCAACTCCTGCCGTGGTCGTCTGACCTGCGCAAAGTGCGCTCAGCATGATCATCCATCTGATAATTGTCCATCATCAACCCTCACCTGCGCCAACTGCCAGGGACCCCATGCCGCCTACTCTCGAACGTGCGAGAAGTTTAAGCAGGAGAAGGCGATCATTAATGTGAAGGTAACTGAGAACATCCCCTTTTCCCAGAGGCGCGAAAGAGGTTCGCCTTTTTCCCCCCTGGGGAGGTTTTGCCGACGCGGCTCGCCGGGGGGCGGAGCGGCGTCTGGTGTCCACAGGGACCCAGTTCAGCGAGTCTGACCTGGCCCCCCCCCCCCCCCCCCCCCGGGGGTTGCCTCTGGCAGCCCAACCCGCCACCACCCCCGCTTGCTGAGGCAGCAGCGGTTGTGGTGGCAACCTCTTCCGTGGGACCGGTGCCGCTCCCGTCCGTGCCTCCCCATCGTCCAGTGCGTTGGAGTGTGCCATGGACACCACGACCCCCGCACCGGCTCCCACCGCCACCGCCCCGCCCGTGCCACTTCTGGTGCCTTCGACACCACCGGCGGTGGGGGGTTCACACGAAGGGCCCCCAAAGGGGGGGCCAAGTCCGGGGGGCCCGGTTCGACGGGCACACCCAGGACATCGGACGACGAGATGGACGTCGTCCCCCGTTCTTGCCTGCAACGCAGCGCAAGGAGCGGCCTCCGTCGTCCAAGCCTACAGATAGGCCCCCAAAAAAAAAGCCCAATCCAAGAGTCACACCCCAAAAAGACAACACATAAACATACACACTCCAGTAGCTCTCACAAAAATAATGGGAAGAGAAAATATTGTTAAATGGAACTGCAGAGGCCTTATGAATAATCTTGACGACGTGTATGAGATTCTGCATACCAATCAGCCAAGTGTAATGTGTGTTCAGGAAACACATTTGAATTCTAAACAAAAAAATTTCTTGAATAGTTACCTTTTATACAAAAAAGGACAGGGATGGCTGCACCACTCTTCTGGGGGTGTGGCCATAATCGCCCGGAAATTTTTAGCATGCCACCCTGTCACTTTGAACACCGTCCTTGGGCTGTAGCAATACGCTTAATAATATTTAATAGGTTGATAACGGTATGCTCGATATACATTCCTCCTGATGTTTCACTTTTAAGCTCTGACTTCGAGGCGCTGGTTGACCAGCTGCCCGAACCATACATCCTGACAGGCGACCTTAATGCTCACAACACTCTTTGGGGCTCTTCTCGACGGATGCCCGAGGTCGCCTTATAGAAAAAATTTCCCTTTCATCTTCAGGGGCATGCCTTTTTAACAATAAAAAGCCTACATACCATAACTAGGACACAAAAACCCTACTCATGTCTTGACTTGGCGATTGGCTCCGCAGTTTTTTTTCCCTGTCTTGAGTGGGGGGGGGCACTGACCCATATGGCAGTGACCACTTCCCACCTCACTTAAAATATATAGGTAAAGGCCCAAGCAGTTCATCTTCTCATAATAGGTTCAATGAAGCACGAGCTAACTGGAATACATTTACAGAGACATCCAAACTACACCACACATCCATAGGACACCTACACGTTGAAGAAGCTACCCAACTCCTCACGGCGCACATCCTCGAGCCGCCGAAAAGTCCATTCCCCACGCCTCTGGTGCCCCGCGCAACCAGCGGAGGCCGTGGTGGAATGAGGACTGTAGGCGGGGGCGAGAGGCCCAGAACAAGGCGTGGGGTATCCTTCGACGGTACCCCACGTCGGGCAACCTTATTTGTTCAAACGGGCCAAGGCGTTTGGGGAAAAAGTGTGCGCCGTGAGGCAAAACGAGAGAGTTGGCGCACCTTCCCTTTCATCTATTAAAATCATACACAGACACACACAAAGTCTGGACACGAATACGAAAACTAAAAGGACAACAGACACACAGCCTGCCCCTGGTTAGTACAACAGGGGACACACTGGAAGACCAGGCTAACACACTTGCACAACACTTTCAACACGTTTCCAGCTCTGCACACTACACAAACACTTTCCTGAGACATAAAACCGCTTGTGAAAAGAAGTCCTTACGTGATAATAACAGGTCAAATTTGGTTACAACTCTGAATTTACTCTCTATGAGCTGAAGGCTGCCCTGAGCACATGTAAACCCCCAGCTCCAGGGCGCAGACCCGATTACATACACAATGATACAACACCTACACCCAGAACTCTTGAAACACTCCTACACCTTTTACAACAACATATGGCTTTCGGGGCACATTCCAAAAACTTGGAGGGAGGCTATTGTAGTGGCGTTCTTGAAGGAGGGTAAGGACCCGTCTTCTCCCGCCAGTTACCGACCCATCGCCCTCACCAGCTGCCTGTGCAAGCTTTTCGAGAAGATGATTAACAGGAGACTCGTGTACTTCTTAGAATACAATGGTCTTCTCGAGAGCTGCCAGGCCGGCTTCAGGGTGGGGCGATCCACAAACGACCAACTCGTCCCCCTTTAGTCGTATATAAAGGATGCCTTTGTCCACAAACAGTTTTGTGCTACGGTCTTTTTTTATCTTGGGGAAAGCCTACGACACCGCTTGGCGATACGGGATACTTAGCGACCTGAAATCATTTGGTGTTTCGGGCAATATGTTTAACACTCTTTATAGCTACCTGGCAGAACGAACCTTTCGTGTAAGAGTTGGTACTGCCCTTTCAAATGTTTTTGTGCAGGAAAATGGTGTGCCTCAAGGTGGCGTTTTGAGTTGTACGTTGTTCATAGTCAAGGTGAACTCAAATTTGAAAGGCGTTGCCACGAACCATTTCCTGTACAATTATGTAGATGATGTTCAAATATCTTTTAAGTCGTGTAATATGTCAATTTGCGAACGCCAAGTCCAGCTTGGTGTTAATAAGCTAGCTGGCTGGGCTGATCAGAACGGTTTTTAAACTAAACCCAGTTAAGAGCACTTGTGTTGTTTCTCCAAAAGGCGTGGGATAAAGGGCCCGATCCAGACATCAAACTGAATGGTGTCTCGATACCGGTCAAAAAAGAACACAAGTTCCTAGGTATAGTCCTTGATGAAAAACTTTCCTTTATCCCTCATATCAAACAACTAAAACAAAAATGTATTAAAACACTGAATATTCTAAAGGTCTTGTCGCATCACTCGTACGGTGCTGACAAACAACTTCTGCTGCGAGTGTTTACCAGCCTGGTAGGCTCGAGGTTAGACTATGGGAGTGTTTTGTATGGTTCAGGAAGGGAAACTGCTTTGAAAAAGCTCGACCCAGTGCAGCACTTGGGCCTTCGACTTGCGTCTGGTGCTTTCCGGACTAGCCCCGTGCAAAGTCTGTACGTCGAGTGTGACAAATGGTGCCTAGGGTACCAGCGCGAGTATGTGGATTTGCTATATGCTTTTAAAGTTTCATCAATGTCTCACCATCCCATTAAGTCTATAATGAACGATACATCTACATCCAACTGTTTTTAAATCGTCCATCTATTTCTGCGCCTTTCTCGCTCAGGGGGAGGGAGAAAGCCTCTGAACTTTCTGTCTCGTTTTTAGACACTTTTACAACATCTCTCATTGATTCTATAGCCCCATGGCATCTTCGTCCTGTATTGTGTGATTTGTCGTTTACGCAATTTTAAAAAAAACACGGTGCCCACAACTGCCGTTTTGCAGCATTTCATGTATCTTTAGGCGAAATATGGGGCAACAGAATTTTTTACTGATGCCTCAAAAACATCCATTGCGGTGTCTTGTGCTGCACACGGACCCAATTTCAGTGCTTGTAAAAAACCCTGCATGTGAATTCTAGCATTTTTACAGCGGAGGCATATGGTATACTCCTTGTTTTAAATCACATCAATGAACATCACATCGCAAAATCATTTCCCTTTTACGGATTCACTAAGCGTCGTGCGTACATTATTTTCCCAAAGGTCTTCAAAAAAATTTCATTGTCAATCTGGTTTTTAAATCTTTGATGTCAGCGTATGCGTCGGGCTGAATGTTACCATTGCTGGGTTCCGGCCACGCTGGCATCGCGGGCAATGAGTTTGCTGATGAAATGGCCCCTGCTGCTGCACTGAGAAAACTCTAGACATAGCAACAGTACCGTACACTGACATGAAGCCAATCATCAGACAACACCTACGTAAAACATGGCAAACACACTGGAGTGAACAGTCAGACAACAAGCTACACGTAATAAAGCCACACTTGGGGATACAAAACTGACTCACACAACAGACACACCCAAGTTACCCTAGCCAAATTACGGATAGGCCACACACATGCAACACCCCTCGCACTTGCTCACTGGATCTCCAAGACCCATGTGCAGCAGGTGTGGAGAGGGCCTATCCGTAATCCACGTACTCATCCAAGCAAGGCACTTGACACAAAACACGAAAAAACATTCCCACAACTATACAGACAACACGTTCCGTTTCACCCATTGTACTTTCTAGGAGACGAGCCCATGTTTTCCACCAAGCTTGTTTTTAAGTTTCTTACCGATGTCAATTTTTTCATCTCATCTCTTATCATGCATCATGACAACCTGGCCCTTTACACCAGTCATCTTCATTAGCTTGTTTTTTGTTTGTGTATTTTTCTGAAACCCTCTCTACTTTTACTTTCACATCGCTGTCATGAAATCACTTTTGTTTGGCGCTCTTTGCCCCTTTGCTGGCCTTGCGCCATTAAAATCCAGATATCATCATCACTCTTGTGACATACGGTCCATCCAAGCTGGTCGTAACTAGCCACTGCTTCGTCCCAATGAATTCACTTATCCAAAAAAATCGGCTTCACTGTAGAGGGGTATCACAATTTAAAGGACATTTACGTTATCAGTACTTCGGACATCGTTTCCTTAGAATTTTGGGTGCGTGAAGCCGTTCTATAGCGGATGTTTTTCAGTTGATGTTGGTTTATAGCTTTCGTTGGTGTGATCCTGTTAAAGAACGGTTTAGTGAAGTTGTGCATACCTCGTGACGTGTCGCAGTAGTCGTGCTCGATAGTCACGTCAAGTTTAGACCAGGACGTCGGCCTGTTGGTGAGTCGTAAATACTGGTCTTCGCTGTTTCTTTCATATATTGCATTGTCTTTGAATTTTCGCCGAAATACAGCGACACCTAGAAAAGCTGGCGAATGAAGATGAATTTACTTGTCCGAAGGACCTTTCGGGTGTAAAGCAGGCGCGGCTGCAGCTGCTCTATGAAGGTTATGTACACGCCGAAGGCGAAAGGTTGAAATGCTCTGGATTTGGCTGGAGTCGGAAGGGTGTTCTTCTATCATGTGCAGATGCTTTCCGGGCTACGGGCGAGGTGCATGGGCCGGGGAACCCCGTAGACTTAGTCGTTTGTGACGGCAGTGAGATTAGGGGCGGCCATTTTCTCTGCAGTGGTATCAAAGCAGACGTTGGAATGTTTGACACAGGTCGCTCTTCACTCGGTTGGGGTGTGGCTCACAATCTGTACGCGGGGCAGCAGTAGCCGAGCTTATGGGTGGTTCCTCCTCGCTACAAAGAACAGGAGTGCCTGTACGATGACCTACTTCCACGTATGCCATAGCCTAGAGCTCCCAGTGTGCTTCCGGTGGCGCATATATCCCGGGTGCTTCACAAACGTCTTCCAGGCTAACATCGGCGAGGGAACTGACAGAAGGTGACGGCACTGTCGGTGAGAGTTTCGACGGATCGCGCACAACTGCGCAAATAGTCGAAGACAATGTGTTGCGACACTTACTCTGTACAACTGGTTCGCTTCCACCCTAGCCATCGTTGGTGACGGGCATTTTATAGTATGGGCTACCGCAATATTTTTAATATTTGTTTTATTTACCATAGTACCCACAGCGCCTTTTCAAGGCATGGGGGAGGCGGGAGAAAGTAGAAATTTGTTCACAATACAGACAAAACCGAAATCATTTAAATAACAATGACAAACCAAAACTTGGCATATTCAACGAAGGTAGACTTCAAAGAACACAAAAATACATGAATAAATATAATTGTAAGAACATTTTTCGGTTACATAATTTTTTCGTTATTATATTTGAGGAAAAATGCATGCTGAAACAATTCGGTTCTGCAATGTATTTTATTTATTTTACAGGAGCGATATGTCCTTAGTGAAACATAGTGTGGAATCAATAAATAGCATCTTCTGTCTATCCCTGTTTTCTTATAAAAAATATAGGGAAAAAAAGTTAGTCCTAGTACTCTCCTACGATGCTGAAGCTAATCCCAACCTAGACTTCGCTTAGCAGTGGACGCACTGAACTTCCTAGAGTAATCTTCGACAACAAAGCGAGTAGCCAAGTTTTGCATTCTTTCTAGTTTCTCGATATCAGATTTGATTCGTGGAACACATACCGTACAAGCAAAATCGAGTATGAGACGAACATTGGCCTTGTAAAGCAACTTTTCGGTCTTCACTGGAAAACGTTTCACGTTTTGACGTAAGAAGCCCAAAACACGATAACCTTTCGCACACACATAGATTACATAATGACGCCAAGACAGATTCAAGGTAAGATACACACCAGAATATTTATTTTCGAACGTTTAGTTAAGACAAGTACCAATAATGGTGTAGGCATAAATATAAGGCCTTTTCTTTCTCGCGAAGCACATGTACAATGATTTCTGCAGGTTGATCTGTATTCCCCATGTTTGACACTAGTAAAATAGGCAATTCAGTTCTTTTTTAAGCACGGTACAGTCATCCAAGTCATTACTAATTCTATATATTACACAGTGGTTTGTAAACAATCGTATTGTAGGAGCAATACCGGTAGAAATATCATTCAAGAAAATTCAAAAAAAAAATTGAGCCCAAACAGAACCCTGCGGTACACCCGAACTGACATCGACATCTTTAGACTGCCAACCGTTTACACAATACGCTCTCTCGGCAGTTGAAGTACTCTTGTATCCAACGAACAATTTCAAGGTTTATGTTATACGACGCCAATTTTTCCAGGAGGAGTGAATGAGGCACAACGTCAAACACATTTGCTATACCAAGAAATATACAGTCCACGGAGAACCTTTGGTCCAATGCACCAGGAATATAATGTGTAATTTTCTTAATTGCGTCACACAAGAAAATCCAGCTCGAAAACCACGCTGTTGCAGGCTAAACAGCGAGAATGATTTTAGGTGGTTAATAATTCCAGTAAAAACCATGTGCTCGAACACTTTAGATACTACACTCGTCAAAGAAACAGGCCTACAATTGCGTACGAGGCTACGTCACCCCGATTTGTCCAACGGCGCAAAGTTTGCAAGTTTCCAATTATCTGGTAGAAATCCTTCTTTCAGTGACCTCGAACAAAGAATTCGAAAATATTTTGAGAAAGCGGCTGCGCATGATTTTAGCCACGCTGTAGGTAATGCATAGGGCGTCATGGCACTGCAGGGTTTCAAACTGAAAACCAGCTGCTCAATTCCCGTATATCAAAGTCAGTATCACCCATGGGTTCTGCAGAAACGTAACCAAATCTAAAGATATCATTACCAGGCCACTGTTCCGTAAAAACGAATTTAAAAACCTTATTGAAGCATTACCTTTCTCACGACTAACTGACAAATATGCCCCAATACAATCTAGAACCGGAAGCGACACTTTGCCCTTTCTATTGGACTTCATGAATCGCAGAAGTTCCTTCGGACGGTTCTGAACACGCTCGTTAAAAGAATAAAACAACCAGTTTTTGGCTTTGTTAACGGCTTCTTTAAACTCATTAGTCACAGCTTCCAATACGACTTTATTACACAACTTAAAATTTACTTTGAGAGCCGAGCTTTAGCTGTATCTATTGAGTAAGAGAAACTTTTACCGTAAATAACAATTGTAAAGTTAGCCGTTTAAGAAAGCAGTGTTTGCTAGATCACTATATTTATTTTTTAGGGTTACAATAAAAAACAATAAAATCGACTTCAGGGCTCACATATCATGCTCCGACGCGTCTGCGATCTGTATAGGCTGAACTAAATAATATTTGTAATATTGTTATTATTGGCGTTTTCATAGCACCCACAAGCTTTTGGGTAAATAAGTCTATAGAATGTGCGTTTCGCTAATATAGTTAATTTATTCAATAGCGTTTTCCGTCCTGTTTTAGGAAGCCCTGAGTCCATCATTTGGCAGTTACGTTCTTTAATAAGTGTGTTTACTTCCCAAACGTAGACAGCGACCTCTGACAGAACTCTTTATGTGATCTGAATAGGCAGCTCAAAACTGTGGTCTTTTAATTGGTGTCGTAAAGTGGGTGCCTGATCGGGTGCGCTGTGTTTTATATAAGGAAAGGTTCAGAACGCGTCATGGATGTTACGAGAATAGCACACTTACACTTGATATGCTGTCGCGAAATGCCTCTACTGCAGGTAAGCCTGTAAAGTCAACTTATGATTTAAAAGAACGTCAACAGGTTTCAAAAAGCGGTACGGATAACGGATATTACGTTTAGATGCATAGGTAGCAGAGGTGCAGTAAAGCATTTTCAGCTTTAAGCTGTATGGTTTCCCGAACGACTAGCCCCAAGTGATAAAACGAACGTCTTTGACACGTCTCATTCGTGCTTCGAGAGTAGAATTATTTTTGATGCGTATTGTAGGAGCGTACTGAGAAGCCGTGAATGCGTAGTAAATGAAGTTGGGAAAGATGTAATTTACCGGTGATTGCTTGACGCGTTTTTGGCGCCGGTAGCGGGCGGGAATTGCTCGGGTGGCTACCCTACAACGCAATCTTTAAGGGGAACAAGGGCGGCCGATGGGAGCGGCAGAAACGTGTGAGGCTGTTTTGTAGAACAAGCTACACTACGCTACCTCTGGCAATCTTATGCGGGGTTACAAATTTTTACCTTGAGCGCTAGAAGTCAAAGCAGGCCCCCTCCCGCAAGCGCCCAGCACGGAGCAGCGGCCACTTTCGGTGAGAGATAGGCGAGGAGGGAAACGAGCAGTGCGCGGGACCCGTGCGCGGAGGAAAGCGAGGAGGCCGCCTGTAAACATTGCAGGATTACTAGTGCAAATTGTAGTCCGGAGTCCCCAGGCCATGTTTCAACCACTCTGTGCGCGTTTACGCGATTTTATTTAGCAGAAAAGTTAATTAGAAAATGCTGTCCTCCTCTCTTTCGCTCGCCCATTTTCTTTGGAGTTTTCGTGTGACGTCGGGTGGAGCCGAGCTCGCAATTGCCTGCGCTGCTGCACGGCTCCCCGGCCTTCAGACAGAGTCAGTCGTCCAGCGTTTGGTCCGCTGGCCGCCGACGGGTCGTCGCAATTCTTTCGCTCAGTTGAAACGAAGCCAGGACACGTTTGTGAATGGAAGAATGTGCCTTTTTTTACTTGGTTAGTTTGTACACTGTATCTAGCTCCAACTCAAGGTCGCTTCACACAAGCGCTGCACAAGCACACATGCGACGCTTCGCTGACTGGTACGCCAGTAGGAAAATATAAGGCCTCTTGAAGGCGGGAGAAGAGTCAGCAAAGTCAATATAGGTACTAAGAAAATAAAATCAACTGATATTTTTACCGTACAGCGTAAAACTAGGCTGCGGGAAGCACTTGTTTGTGCTGGGCGAACAAGCACAGCGGCCAGCAGCACGACTACGCATCTGCGAACGCTTTTCCGTCTAAGAAATGCAATTGCTAGACGTGAGATATTGTGGAAACTTGGCGGATGCTTACTGCACGAGCGCAAAACAACAAATAGTCACCTAAGCTGATTAGAATGCTAAAACTAAATAAAAGTGTAGACTGGTTATACATTATATACCTTATATTTCCAACTTCGACAGAGCTCGCCTGTGGCTAAGTGGTTTCGAGTGCTAGGTGTGTCATCGCAAGTGTTTTGCAAGTCACAAGTTCGAATCATCGCAGGTACGTGCTTTCTTTTTTCTTCTTTTTTTTTAACTTTTTCATTTTTCGCCGATGTTTTCTAATGTGAGTTCATCTTTTTTTTTGACCGCAACGTTCATTGCTCCACGAACTAGTTCACAGAACGCGCGCAGGCTGGCACTGGCATGCTATCGAGTTCTCGTTGGCGTGCTGTTGCCATAAGCACCGACTTCTTGCGGGCAGTGGGCACAGGCCAGAATCAACAGACCCTTGGCCTGGTGCGAACACGCTTTTTACGATACAGGCATGAGTGAGGCAAGCTCCAAATATGGGGGAAAAGCGCAAGGCATATGAGCGTCTGCAGGGACGCGAAGGGCATTAATGCACTGCGTAGGCCTCGGCTAGTGAATACTACGATTCCAAGCCGTCCTGGGAGGCTTATATTATGCAGTTTACAGCCGACAACATGGCAGAACCACGGTACGATGATTACTGAGATATTGAGAATGCCCATCCAACAACGTACTCGGTTGTGTTTTACAGAACCGAAACCGAAACTTGTTTGATTGCTAACCTTGGGTATCGTCCAATCACGGTGCCCCCTCCTCCCAACGTCATAGCCTTAGTTGGTGCGGCCGCCGCAAACCACGCATGGTAGTTTTTCTTCTTTCGCGCTTTGTAAAATAATTACCGATTTGTCAACCAGATAAACGATGAAAAGTGTACTAATTTGAGCCAGTCTACGTAGTGCAAGCAAAAACGGGAGCTTGAAAAATTCACTTCAGTGTCCCTTTCAGGTCTTACGCATTAATGTGAGCTTCATTTTTCCTTTGAGAGGTTGGAGGCGACAGATGGGCTACGAGTGGTCTCGTTATTCGTATTCTTCTGGTGCCCCTTAGGGTCGGCCGATATACGAAGAATTATTTGTAAGGCCAACAACGCTGGAGTACAGAGGGCAACACACTTGTCTATAACACAGGTTTCGTACTTATAGCCTTATCTTGCCTCGGCCGAAAAGCGTTTGAAGAAAAGTATTGTGTCATTGTGAAGTCTTAACCATATATTTTGACCTCAAAGTTTTCTGTGACAAGTTTGAGACCGCAGTTTTGAGAGGTAACTAGTTGAAGTTGAACTCAGTGTTATAGACAAGGGTGTTGCGCACTGTACAACTAAGTACCTGAAGAGTAGACCTTGTATAAACCTCCTATGCAGTTTATAAAATCCATCCAACGCCAAAAATACTCCATAAGCTATGCGGAGCTTTTAAAGGTGCATACGGGGTGAATGTATAGTTTCTATGTGTGACTCCCCCTTCTACTATCGCTTGTGCCCGTATTTTGGCATTGAAGTAGCCTATACGCCTGTAATGACTCTGTACGTAGCTTTTACTTGCCTAATTGCCAGTTCAATGTCTTCAAAAAATACGTCCACAACAGCATCATCATAGGTGTATGTGGGCGCGTAGACCTGCATGTGATGCCACGTATGTATGTATCTGTTTGTTTTATGGCGCAAGGGCAACGATGGCCAAAGAGCGCCAATGCAATGGTTGATCATTTTGAATGATGTTTTAATAAAATGGTGCTGTAAATGTGACGATTTTAAAAGAGGTTAGTGTGGGGGGTGTATACAGCCCCTCATTTAAAACAACAATAAAATTGGGGAAATGGGAATGGCAGGGTAAGAATGTAAAAAATAAATAGACACTCATAGCGTCCTCCCACTCTGAGGGGCCCCGAGGTTACACGTGGTATGATATGCGGTTTAAAAAGCCAATGTCTCCCAGGTAAGCAAAAAGGCGTTTACTTGGAATTAAGGGTTGATCAGCTAAAAACATCGAGGGATGAAGAGGAATCATGTGAGTGTAGAGTTCCCGGAAGTGCTTTTTCCTTGCCTTGTGGAAGTACCCACACTCAACTAAGACATGGCTGACGGATAGGCGATGTCCGCACCTGTCGCATTGTGGCGGTGGTTTTCCCTGCAGAAGGTGCGAGTGAGTAGCGTGTGTATGGCCTATTCGTAATCTGCACATGTATACTTCCGTTGTTCTGTTGTGTTTTTCTGTGTAGTAGCTGCCTAATTGGGGTTTTATAGTGTGGAGTTTGTTATCTGTCTGAGTGTCCCAGTGTTGCTGCCAGCGTTGTCGGATTGCCTTTCGAATGAATGGTTTCCAGTCAAGATAGGGAAGCTGCTGAACGTCGACGCTGCAGCGAAGTGCTGCCGCAGCGGCGCACTGGTCTGCGAGTTCATTACCAGGAATGCCACTGTGTCCAGGCACCCAACACACGACTATGACCTGTTTTAAAGCGTAGGCTGCCATTATCTCTTTAACTAACCTGTTCAGCACAATGTTCCTACTTGGTTTTCCATAATGCAGTGCTGTCACAACACTCAATGAGTCTGTGTATATAATGGATTGTTGTGTCTTTGTTTGTATTATGTGTTCTAGCGTAATTAATATAGCATGTGCCTCAGCCGTAAATATACTTGTGTTTCTGTTTAGTGTCCTTGTGCTGGCAAAGTTGGGACCGTGTGCAGCACATGCCACAGCAGTGGCAGTTTTGGAGGCATCTGTGTAAAAGGCAGTGTATGGGAATTTGTTTTGCAAGTGCAGGAAGTGTTGTCGGATGAGTTCTGCGGGTGAATGTTTTTTGTAAATTTCCTTGAACGACATGTCACAGGTGACAGGGCGCAGTTGCCAAGGCGGCATGAACTCAACGAAGTCAGCTTTGTAAGATTCTGATAAAATAACCCCAAGTTCCTCCGCATCCACCTTCACTCGGATAGAGAAAGGCAGAGGAAGCGACGGACGGCTCAAAAACAGCCTTTCGGACGCTTTGTTTTCAAGAATAGCATTTAGCGGATGACTATTTAAGGATGTTGCCCTTACGCAGTACAAAAGTGCCATGTGTACGCTGGTGCTCTAAGCACCACTGATCCGTTTCTGCATAGAGGCTTTCAATAGGACTCGTCCGGAAAGCCCCGGACGCCAGGCGGAGCCCCAAGTGCAGCACTGCGTCCAGCATTTTTAGAGCTGTTTTTGAGGCAGACCCATACACTACACTTCCGTAGTCTATACGGGACCTGACAAGACTGTTAAAAACACGTAAAAGGCATGTTGTATCTGCACCGTATGACTGGCGGGAAAGGACTTTTAAGATGTTCATAGTCTTCATGCATTTCATTTTAAGTTGTTTAATGTGTGGGATGAATGTAAGTTTATCATCTAAAACTACTCCAAGAAACTTGTGTTCTCTTTTTACGGGTATGTCAACTCCCTTAAGTTGTATGGTTGGTTGCAGATGGATCCCACGCTTCCTGGAAAAGAGAACACAAGTGCTTTTCTGCGGATTTAGGATAAAACCATTTTTGTCTGCCCACTTGGCTAGTCTGTTCACAGCAACTTGGATCTGCCGTTCACAGATAGAGGAGTTGCATGACCTGAAGCTGATGTGAACATCGTCTACATAGATTGAATAAAAAATGGTGGGTGGCAGTGCTCTCCCTAACGTATTCATTTTTACAATGAAAAGTGTGCAGCTAAGTACTCCACCCTGGGGAACGCCATTTTCTTGTGTATACGTCCTGGATAATGCTGCACCAACTCGTACCCGGAATGTTCTATCTGATAAGTAGCTTTCCAGTGTGTTTAACATGTTTCCACAAATGCCGAAGATTTAAGGTCATGCAGGATGCCATACCGCCAAGTGGTGTCATAGGCCTTTTCGATGTCAAAAAATACAGATATACAGTGTTGTTTATGGGCAAAAGCTTCTTTAACATAAGATTCAACAGCTATAAGATTGTCAGTTGTTGACCTGCCCAAGCGAAAGCCTGCCTGGCAGCTATCAAGGACACCATGATATTCCAAGAAATAGATAAGCCGTCTATTGATCATCTTTTCAAAGAGCTTGCTCAAGCAGCTTGTCAAAGCAATAGGGCGATAGCTTGTCACAGAAGAGGCATCTTTCCCTCTTTCAATATACCACAATTGCCTCTTTCCAAGCATGAGGAAAGTACCCAGCACACCATATCTTGTTGTACAAGAAGAGAAGAGTATTGAGGGTATCTATGTGCAGGTGCTGAATCATTGTGTATGTTATTTTATCAGCTCCTGGCGCCGAAGCACGGCATGTGTTGAGGGCTACCATAAGTTCCTGCAGCGAAAAAGGAGAGTTATACCCATCATTAGATTTCTTGTGGTCACGAATAGGCTTTCTTTCAATAGATTCTTTGTATCGCAGGAATGTCTCAGTGTAGTGGGAGGAGCTGGAAATATGTTCAAAGTGCTGTCCCAGGGTGTTTGCTTGGTCTTCAAGTGTATCGCCAGTGGTGCTGACAAGAGGTGTGACATATGTTTTCTGCCCCTGCAGTTTCCGTATCCTGTTCCAAACTTTGCGCGCATCTGTATAGGAATTTATTGATGATAGAAAAGACCTCCAACTATCTGTTTTTGCCTGACGTCGGATTCGCCGTCCCATGGCTTTTGCGCGCTTGAAGGAAATTAGGTTTTCTGTAGTAGGATACCTGCGGAGGACCCCCCAGGCCTTATTCTGAGCATTTCTGGCCTTCTTGCAATCGTCATTCCACCAGGGCCTCTGAAGATTACGTGTGGTACCGGAGGTCTGGGGAATAGAAACGCTAGCAGCATCAAGTATATGTGCTGTGATGAAGAAGCACGCTTCATCAATACCTAAGTGTGTTATTGATGTGTAAGTAAGTTTCGACATCTCTTTAAACGTTGCCCAGTCGGCACCAGCTTCTTTAAACTTTTCATGTGAAGTGTAACTGTAGGGGCATTTTTCTAAATATCTGAGGGTGACTGGGAAGTGGTCGCTCCCGTAGGGATTCGTACCCACTTCCCATTCGATGGATGGAAAAAGAACGGGGGAGCCTATAGCAAGATCAATGTGTGAATATGTGTGGTGTGCTATATTGTAGTATGTCGGCTGCTTTTTGTTAAAGAGACAAGCTCCGGATGACAAGAGAAAGTTTTCTATCAACCGGCCCCGGGAATCTGTGCGTTCCGATCCCCATAGTGGGCTGTGCGCATTAAGGTCACCAACTAGTAAAAACGGTTCTGGCAGTTGATCTATAAGGGACTCAAATTCGTGGACAGACGATATTCAGGGGGAATGTACAGTGAGCAAATTGTTGTTAACTTATTGAAGATAATTGCCCGAACAGCAACCGCTTCTAGGCCGGTGCGCAAATAAATAGATTGACAAGGGACAGCTTTTTGTATAACTATTGCCACGCCACCAGAGCAGTGCGAGCAGCTGTCTCTGTCTTTTCTAAATACTGAGTATTGGTTTAGGAAGTTGGTATGCTTAGAGTTCAAGTGAGTCTCTTGTAAACACAGGACAGTTGTTTGAGTTTTGTGTAGGATTTCATATATATCATCTAGGTTTTTAATTAATCCTCTACAGTTCCACTGCGTAACTATTTGTGCTACCATAAATGTTTAAAGAAGATTTTGGCTGGTGAAGACTAGGGATGGATGTATCACCTACCACACTCAGGTATGATCTGGGCCAGTGACACGGGGGGCTGCTGGCTTTTTTCCCCGCCCCGCCATGGAGCGCTGTTCTTTCACCGCCTTTGGTGCTGGCCGAGACGGTGTCATGTCCATGTCCTCGTCTGAGTGCTGGGACAGCGACGAGATGGAGTCCTTGCGGCCTCCGACACGGAATGTTTCGAAGTGGAGGAAGGATTCCCTCCCACCATCGTTTGTTGCGTGTTGGACGCAGAGGCGGTCGAAGGACCCGCCACATCTACATCCATGGCCACCTGAGGTCTGGTAGCCGGAAGAAGGGGACCAACGGCAGAGCCGTCACTCCTGGCGTTCGTGGCCGACGCAACACTTGCGGGTGCCACAGGTGTTGTGTCAGCTGGTTGGGCTGCCTTAGGCAGCACCTTGGGGGGCTGGGGCGGCACCAAGTCTGCTTCGCAGTACTGGGTGGCCGCAGTGACAAGACGCCGCTCCGCCCCCCGGCGAGCTGCGTCGGCATACTTCCCAGAAGCAAAGGCGCTGAGCCTTTTACGCGCTTCTAGGTAAGAGATGTTCTCGCTGACTTTAAGATTGAGTATTTTCTTCTCAAGTTTGAATGTTTCACACGTCCTTGAGTACGCTGTGTGCGGGCCACTGCAGTTCGGACACTTAATCAAAGTGCTGTTGCAATTCTCTTTGGGGTGGTCGTGCTCTGAGCACTTTGCACACGTTAAACGCCCACGGCAGTTGTTAGTACTGTGCCCATAACGTTGGCACTTAAAGCACCGACGCGGGTTGGGGATATATGGTCGGACGGTACATCGAAGAAAGCCTGCATTCACAAATTCAGGTAAGGTACTGCGGTCAAAGGTGAGGACAACATGTTTGGTTTTGATTTCCTGATTTTCTCGACGCATAGTGATCCTCCTTACTGCAATGACGCCCTGGTCGCGCAGGCCCTCGAGGATGTCAGAGTCAGTTTCATTGCAGAGATCAGATTCGGATATCACACCTTGGGATGTATTTAGCGTTCGGTGGGGAGTGACTTTGATTTTCAGGTCGCCAATGAGGGTTTGTTCAAGAAGCTTTTTTGATTGTGCCGGGTTGTTTACTTCTACAAGGATCTCTCCAGAGGTCAGTTTCTTGGCTTTGTAGTGTTTTCCTACAACACGTTCAATGCACTTAGCTATTAAGAAAACGGATGTAGATGTCACTGGCTTTGTATTGTCTTCGGATGCAATGATCAAGAACCGGGGAAAGTTGTCAGGTATTTGGAACGATAGGGCAGGCAATGGGGGAAAGTTCGCTTCGGTGCGGCCCCTTTTGGGGGGCCGATCAGTTGGTTTAGAAAATTTTGAAAGAACCATGCAGCATGGAAAAAAAGCAGGGAACGGGGGTACTTCCTTCGCTCGGTTTACCCTGATGCCGAGAGAGGTCCCGGAGCTCCCTGCCTGGTAAACAGACAGGGAGCCCATCCGCCGGAGCTTGACCACGGCTCCGACAGCCACCGTTTGTGGTTTCTACCCTTCACCTTAAAACTCCTAGCCACGGTAGGATACAGCGTGAGTATGGGGGCTCGGGGTCCGCGGTATCGCCAGTACCGTCACCAAGATTGCTCAAGGTGCCCCGTGCGGGGATGAGATGCCACGTGTGCTTGTTATTGAGCCTCATTACGAAAGATGTTGCACCCTCATTATTACTGAGAAATTCGACAACATTCTTTCCTATACTCCTGTGACCCAGAAATCCTGCAGCTGCCTGATGTGTTTCAGAATACCCGCGAAAGGAGCACATATAACCATTTGTAAATGTCCGCCAGTAGGATGTAGATTCAAGAAGAGTACTCTAAAACTGATTAGGTCTACGTGATCCTTTTTGTGGTTGCAAACTCTTTGTCTCCCTTTCGTAGTCATCCTGCCCTTTTGCATATTTTTATTAGCCCGAAAGAGACGTATACAATGAAGAGGCGTATTTTTCGCTCCTGTTAGCATCAGTAACCTTTCAGGTTTATTCCTCGAAACAGAATAGATTAGGAGGGGTACCTTTTTGTGCTTTTATTGCCCAATCATTGATTGGGGCGAGCCGCATGTCACAAGTACCAAGGAGAGTTTAAAATGTGAGAATAATAAACTTGCGTAATATCTTTTGATATTCTCGCGTACTTAGACACGTAGGAAGAAGGTGTAATTCACTTTATTATCCGAGGATCATAACGGTAGTGGCAAACGAACACACGTAGTAAAAATACGGAGAGTGAGAACACAGGCTTTACAGGTCTATAGAAGACTGCACGTTAGTTTCTTTTTAGGGTGTGGTTTGAGATTGTTAGTTACGTTACCGAGCCACATTCGTGGATAAAAACGACATTAACTGATTTGTTATACTGTCCAACCTTTGGGTAATAGGTGCCCTTCGAAGAAAAAAAAATTCGGGTATTCTCTACATGGTCGTTGCCGCAATTATTTAGAACGGATAATCTTTGGGATATTTGAGCGCCGCAAACTTTGTCTGTCTGTATGTCTGACTGTCTGTCGCTTGCTTTCGCCGTCCGGCCAAGAAAGAGAAGATAATGAACAAGACGTCTAAAAATCTGGCGGGAATGATTATGCTTGTCAGAACTGTAGAACAAAAACAAAACATTCCCCATATCTGAGAGAAAACATCAATAGATAAATGCATTGGTAATGTTTTTTATTAAAAATCATGGATGCTGTGTGGTTGCAATAGACCAACAGTACCTCCCCAGTAGCAAATTGTGTAGCGTTTGGGATGGCTACCCGCCAATATTTCGCGGGGCTATCATGGTTGCCAGACCAGGAATGCTTCACCCACTAAAAAGCAGCGGCAGGGAGTCGCCAGTTTATATGACCCCTTCGCCTAATTTAGGAGCTTTTGTTCATCCTTTTTCTCTTTGTTCGCTTCCCCCTACTGCCCGACATCCCTCCCTCTCTCTTTCTGTCGACCCTTCGCTGCCGATTTCTCTCCGACTCACTCACCGCTCGGAATAAGCGGGCGTTTGAGGCCTGCGTGCGCGTGGCATTGGCTGTGTTTATTGTTTTTTAGGTATGTTTGTTTTATTTGTTGGTTTTCATCACACTCGCGGGTAGAAAAGAGACATGCGCGCTTGTTCAACGGCTCTGTAAATGAGCTCGCATCATGCATTCGCAATTACTACAAACGCGGCCTGTAAAGGCCGCGAATCTGCCAGTCCGCTCTAGTTGCAAACCCCTGCGCGCTCGCACCGCGGCTCTGCCTCGGGTCCAGGTTCATTCTCGTGGTTTTCGCTTCATCCTCAGGGGTGGGGGTAATATAAACGTAGTGGGGCTAGTACGGCCCACGGATCTGTCAGTTCGCTCTGGTCAGAAATCTTGCGCGCTCGCGCCGCGGCTCGGGCTTAAGCCCGGGTTCGCCTTTTATTTCGCTTTGTCCCAAGGGGAGGTTGCGTGCTCTAAATGGCCATAAATGCCTTTTTTTAATGTATTTTTCTATAGCGGTGCCTATGTGAACACTAATTTGTCCCAAGTTTCTTTTTAGGGTGCGGTATGGGATTTTTAGTTATGTTACCGAGCCACATTGGTGGTTCAAAACGATATTAACTATTTTATTGCCTTTAAACTGACTGTATTAACTAATCAAAGCTTTATTAGGTCTAGCACCTATTAATTAATTTTCTTCTACTCGGAGCAACCGTTATATTGCAATTGGAACTATATTGGAGGTTGCCCGAAAAAAAAAGTGGTTTGCTGAAAGAATTTCAGGGCCATCATTTGCAACCGACACAGAAACCTGCGTAGTGCAGCGACTTAAATTGCCGCGGCAAACCTCAACAGACTCAAATGATGGTGAGAATATTTGCGCTAGTATTCGCTTGCGTACTCTAAGGCGTGGATGGAGACGAGCCCAGCCGGCATCGAAAAACTTGTGATACGAACACTGAATTATTCTCGCACATGTTAAAAACCAGTTTATATAAATTTTGATGCCACATGAACTCAAACTCCGCAAAACAAAACGAAGACTTGAATAAATGCACATAGGCAAAAAAGTCGTTCTTAACAAACTGCAAATGAATTTCACGAGGACAGTTTTTTAGTGTTACTCTGATTCCTGCTCTGCAATTTCCAGAGTCCGCACAGAAGTGCACTGGGGCCGTTACTTCCCCAGTCATATTAATCGGGAAACAACTCGTATATACCAGATGTAACTACTCGCCTACTCGCAGACGAGTGATCGCTTTTCAAAATGATGCACAGTTCAAACGATGACGCTTATCCTAAAATTGTTGGCTCATAGCGCTCTGGCCAGGTCTCGCCTTCATTACGCTTCCGTGGCTTGTAACACCCATATAAAAAAGTAAAACATATTAACAAATTTCAGCTAATTCGAAGGCAAGCTGCTCTGCTTATATTATTATTTATATTTTCCCCTCAACATACTCATACAGGACAAAATAAACCTAACGCTCAAATGAAAGCTACAGGTTTCTATTCGTTGCCGATAATAAATTTGCACGAGAACTACTTGGCCGTTTTCTGACCGCCCAGAGAAATGAAATATGGTCATCGCGGAATATGCCCAAAATGTTTGTCACGCCCACGTATCAGAATAGGTTTTTGGTAAAGTGCGTGCGTTAAGTGTTATAGTTTACGCATAACACATGATTGGGCGTTATGCTGCAGTGCGTGTTACCATTGTCAAAGCCAGGACTGCGTGTCAGTGACAGTAGAAGAAAACTGGTGAGGCAATAATATTTATTTATTTATTTAAACATACTGCCAATCCCTCACGGGATTTTCGCAGGAAGGGCATATACACAGTACATGTCAGAGTTTGTCAAGCACTGTGGGGTTACACAATCGCTGGACTGTAATACACATTATACTTCTTCATTGAATAAGTATTAACAAGGAACGCATGCATTTTTCATATGTAACATACCGTCATGCTTTGATAATACGGGTTACAACATTCACTCTGCGTACGGGAACAGGTTACTGATTAATCTCCCTCATTACAACTGTCTTCAGGTCTTCTCTCCTGCATTTTGTGAAAATTTCGATTTCGTGATACAATTAGTTACACACACATTCACTTGAGTGATAACCAGTGATAGTCACATAACGCGTTGATTATTCATTTAATACGTTAATTTCAGTTCTACCAGTCTTAAACTCTGTTAAACTCTTGGTACCAGTTATTGAGTTGCCTAGAGAATTCCATTCCCTTATTGCTAATGGAAAGAAAGCATACTTGAAACAGTCTACATTGAACCGGTATTCTGTTAGCCTTTGGGGATTTTTTAGTCTGGTTAGCCTTGTACGATCAACGGATATATACTTTGAGGCCTCTAAATTTAGGTGACCGTGAATTAGTTGAAACAAAAATTTTAATCTGGCTATCTTGATGCTATTATCGAGGGTGAATAGGCCAGCTTGTTTTAATAGCTGTGTCGGAGGAGTCGCTCATTTTATATCGAATAAAGATAAACCTTACCGCTTTTTCTTGGACACCTTCCAACTTATTGATTAATTCTTTAGTATAAGGGGCCCAAACGATATTGGCGTATTCAAGTACGGACCGGACATACGTCGTGTAGGCCAATAGTTTTACGTGAGGTGGTGCCTGTCGCAGTCGTCGTCGGAGCATAAACAGGCGTTTCAATGCCGAAGAAGTGATGTTGTTAATGGGCGATTCCCATCTGTAATCGGTGATTAATGTAACTCCTAGGTATTTATGCTCCGTTACACGGGCAAGGGGGTTATTGTTGATATTATAAAGAATGTCGGAAATGTTTCTTTTTCTGCTCACAGTCAGGAGCAAACACTTTTGGGGTTGAGCAGCATTTTATTCTCCTTGCACCAATCGCATACCTTCGACAGGGCGTTTGTAGAGCTACGCTATCTTCTGTTGTGCTAATTTCGCTGTAAATCACACAGTCATACTGCGAATAGTTTTTTGTTAACTGGTACTCGTGATGGTAAATCATTAATAAAATAAGGAAGAGAATAGGAGCCAAAACAGAACCCTGAAGAACTCCTGATGATACCGGTGTGATTACGGATGTTTTATTTTTGAATTCTACGTACTGCATGCGATTAGTTAGGTAATCGTTAACCCAATTAACAATGACTGTGTCCCCAAGCACATTTTCCAGCTTTCGGAGTAGTTTTACATGAGATACTGTATCGAAGGCTTTCGAAAAGTCCAGAAATATTAGGTCAATTTGTTTCTGATTATTAAGACAGTTTGATATATCGTGCGATAGTTCTACTAGTTGCGTGACAGTACATAAACCTCGCCTAAAGCCGTGCTGATACCGCGAATAAATGTTCTCGCTCTCAAGAAATGACGTAATGTGTTTGAGGATGACGTGTTCTAGTATTTTGTATACAGTGCATGTTAAAGATATTGGACGAAAGTTGGTGAAATCATCTGTATTTCCTGATTTATGCACTGGGAGAACCTTGGCAATTTTCCATTCCTGTGGTAGAACACCAGTTGATACTGACTTGTTAAAAAGGATGCATAAATATTTCGCCATTAGTTCCGCATATCTTACAAGAAAAAGGTTAGGAATATCATCTGGGCCCGTAGCTTTCTTTGCATCTAAATTAAGCAATAGCTGAAATATTCCGTTCTCATCTACAGTAAGTGGGTCAATCTGCCTGTGGAAAATGTGTTCCATTTCAGGTAAGTTACCGTTATCTACAGTGA
Source organism: Haemaphysalis longicornis (assembly GCA_013339765.2). Lineage (NCBI taxonomy): Eukaryota > Metazoa > Arthropoda > Arachnida > Ixodida > Ixodidae > Haemaphysalis > Haemaphysalis longicornis. The sequence continues at coordinate 6,232,750 of CM023458.1, forward strand.
ATACGGATTTAAAGTATTCATTAAGGGAGTCTGCGTTTACATGGCTTTCCTTTTCGGTGGTTGACGTTTTGCTGGAGGGTTTAGGTTTAGGGTAATTCCAGAACTTTTAGGGAGAGTTTTTCAGAAAATTTGGTAGCGTTGTCTCAACGTAGCTAGTTTTTTCTTTTTTAATTTTCGCTTTCATGGCATCAATCGCGTTTCTAAGATTTTTCCTTGCTACGTCTCCAGGGATTCATTTCAAGCGCTTCCTCAATCGCTTTACTTTACGTTTCGCGTGGATTATGTCCCGAGTGATCCATGGGTTATGCTGTTTAGTTTTTTTGGTCTTGGTAGGAACGTGAATTTTTATGCATTGAGAAATTATACTTTTGAACTTTCGCCAAAGCGCGTCAATATCAGTAACTGGGGTCTCTGAAAGATCTCTGAAAACATCGAGTTCAATAATTAGGTGATTTAATATACTGGTATCATCTGCAGAACTGAAGTCTGGGTATGTAATGTAGGACTTTCTAGGAATTTGTACGTCTTTGAGAGGAACGCTGCAGAAGATAAGCTTATGATCTGAAAGGCCATTCAGTACGTCAAAGCTAGTTTTCTCTAACGGGAAATTGTCGCTCAGAAATACAGGATCGAGTATACTTGCAGAATTGCCCTGTACACGTATAGGCCTATCTACTATTTGCGAGAGATTAAACCGGAGCATAGTGTCTATGAGGGTTTCAGCACTAGCTGATGGAACTGCATCGTCTGCCAGTTGATTGTCAGGAAGATTAAAATCCCCTAACAAGGCCAGTCTCGCACTCAGCACGTGCCGTTCATATAATGCTAGACTGACGGCATAAATCCTGATTCCGCCGATGGGCTTCGATAACAACATCCGACAATAAGAAAGCATGAACCGAGCTCTAATCTACAAAAAATAGCTTCAACATTTTCGACTTCAGGGAGCACGTGAACGTGATGTCACGTTGATTAAGAGCGCAACGCCCCCCGCCTCCTGTAGGCCTATCCTTACGCACGACTGCGTAGTTGGGGGGTGCTATTTCGTGATCAGGAACTTCTTTTGTTAGCCAGGTTTCTGTTACAGCTACGAAGTGAGGATCGAGCCCAAGTAGCACAGATTCCAGGGACTCTGCTTTCTTGAGAATGCTACGGCAGTTAACATTCACAAATCTTATTTCGCCTGCTGCTGTTGCAGGCGGCTTCGCCGGTGCGGTCCTTCGCTTTGAGGGTTTTTTGGAGCAGATGATTCAATAGGACCGGTTAATAGCGGTACTTTATCATTTGTAGCATCATCCATCGGTAAATAACTTTGTTAATCTTCACTTTGTCCTACACAAGGAAACCTTGTCGCCCGATTCCTTGTTTGCCTTTGCACTGTTCCATAACTTCCTTCGATGTCTCGCACACGGACAGAAAAATCTTCACCAATGGAAATATTCGAACCTTTCAGGCGGCAACAATTCTTTAGGACGCTCTCTTTATCACGGTAGTCCAGGAGCTTGCAAATGATTGGCCTTGTTTTTTCACTGTTAGGTTTCCCAAGCCTGTGTGCTCGTTCGATAGAAATAGGGTTCATTTTCAACAAGCCTGTAATAACCTTACTGTTAATTACTTTATCTAAAGAATCCTCACAACCGTTTGGGTCCTCGTCCACGCCATACACAATAAGATTTGATCTCCTCGAGCGATTTTCGAGATCGTCCACTTTCATTTCCAGGTCCGCCACTGTCCTCTGGAGATTAGAGACTTGGGTCACGCAACTTGAAATTTTGCTGTCAAGGGCAGTCAGCAATTCTAACTTCGACTCAATCGAAGTCAGTCGCTCTTCTTTGATTTCTTTGAGTTCTTCAACAATGTTCTGAAGCGGTTTTGATATCACAGCTAACTCAGGACCCGGGTTTGTCTCAACATCACTAGACAACAGTAGCAGTTCCCTTGGACGAGGCACCAAACGGCACACTTGCGAAAGGAGCAGCCCTGGGCACGGCAGCACTATTAACAAGCGGTTATCCGAACGAATGCATGAGCCATACTGTTTCCTTACGTGCACAAGAAGAAGGAACGGATTAGCGATCCGCATGCTCGTAGTGCCGCCGTGCCCTATGATCGCTGGCCCTGGGAGCGGTATATTTATACTGGTAGGCGTTGAGGTCGATTGCGGAAGTGGACGAATGATGACGGATGCAGCAAGGCCGGAAGTTGTTGGGGCTGTGGCATTTCTCTGGCAGGCGGGCAGACACGGTGGAAACCGTAACTGCGATCCGAGGCAGTTATAATAGTCGACTTTCCTTGCCCCAACGTACGTCACTGGCAGCGCTGCCCATGGTATCAGCAGGACTACGCTGATATGCTGCACAAGAAGAAGGAACGGATATGCACGTGCTGGTGGCTCGGCGGGTGCCAGGTGACAGGGGACCCTGTCACCGTTTCTGTTGAAAATTGCAGCCGATGCTATACGGGTATAATTCGTGCCCTGCAGCCTCATTTCCTCTTCGAAAAGAAAACACAAGGAAAACATGGTGGGATGGAGGCGGGAGCAGTGTGACGGAGGGCGACACCGAGGGCGCGATCTAAAGCATGCTGTGGCTTGAGAAGAGTGTCGGAGAATCCGTGCCATCTTCCTGAGCTATTAGAACGGCCGAGGGAAAAGCACCCCTGCACTTCAGGGTCCTGAAAGAGCAACCAAATCCGGCCTCGGTTCCAGTAAAGCGGACCCGTCGCGAGACCTTGCGAGTTAAAAGACTGGCGACTTACCACACATTCGGACGCCTGGTCTACCCCCTCCCTCCTGTTTTGATCTTTGCTTTTTATGAGTTCACCTGCTGCCCTTAGCACGAGTTCACTACGGCAAAATGAACAAAGCCTGTTGGAAACCAATCTTCAAACCTTGCCGCAAAACAAGAGGCGTGACGATAGGTATTGTCTTAGGTAATAGATTTTGCGTTAGAGATTGTCTATTTTTGGCGAAGAAAATTTTTAGGCTGCAAGATGCAAAAAGCCGAGGTCCAAATTCTTGGTTAGGGGTAATTAACATCAAACGAGCTCAAACCGCATGCAAAAAAGAATCTTAGGAAAAAAATAGTGTTACAATAATTTGCCGATATTGAAATACGCATTAAATAGCACTAGTGGCTATTCAGGCACGCAACCTCTCCTGGTGACGAAGCGACAAAACAAGAACACTCCCTGGCCTTGGCCGCTGCGCGTGCTCGCAGGGGTTTATAACGAGAGTGGACTGACAGGCACGCGGCCTTCACGGCTCCAATGCGGTCTTCGCTTCCCTGGGGACGAAGCGAAGAAAACAAAAACTAGACTTCACCGCTGCGCCACAGAAGCCGCTGAGGGAGCACTTTTGGGACTCGCTCAAAACAAATCATTACGCTGAGGGTGGTACACGAGACTATAGTGAACATTATTCTGTGTCCTCGTCCACAGAATAGGTGGTGCGTTATGTAAAAATATGCAGGTGATTTTGGCATTATCGTGGGGTTCTTGTATTGTGGGTTGTATATACTTTAGAAAAACAAGGTTGCGTTATGTTTTGAAACGCCGGTAAGAGACTTTTGTTATCCATGTCAAGATTGTTTTTGTTTGCAGTATTCTTTAAAACCTAAAAGTATTTATTTTCCTTGATGAGGCTTTAAAACATCACATGATTTTTATCAGCCAGTTTCGACTACATATTATTATGCCTAAAAACCACGACCTGCTCAAAGTATGAGACATGAGTCGTATGGGAAACATAACCAAACTTTCAGAAGCTCAATATTTCAGGCAGTCCCTTAGGCAACTTTAACAATAAAAGCTTGTTTCATTCACAAGAGGCGGCATGAAACATCGTACTGTTAGCATTCCTTGTGAACTCTACCAGGCTTCTATAAAAAGCGCATTTTTTGTCACGGTACGCGGAAGATCTGAACAGAAAAAAAATGAATGTGTTTTGATGGGCATAGTGAAAACGCTTCAGAACAAATGGTGCGGAGATCAAAGGTGACTTGTTTCAGCACCAATTTCTAGCTCATATCTTGTTATATCTCGCTGAATAGCTGAGGCTTCGCTACACGCACATAAACCATTAATAGTGAAATACGTCATGCGGTAGTTTTAACTGCGCTTGACACGTATAAAATTTCACTTGTAATGCATCACTGTTTCTCTGGCACTATTTTGAGCATGAATGTGTGTATTGTGTTTGCCTGCGTTCCCGGACACACATGTCCTGGTTGTTATCAACCACTATCACAGAAATCACAACCAAGCGATCCTACCTCCCCTGAAATATTCCCTGAGCCTCAACTTTTAACTGAACTGACTCTCTTTCACTTCCTGGTGTTTCAAAGCAAAAACATACAAGAGCACTACAAGACTTTACTTTTCCGTTTTCGTTACAAAGGCCGTTCCTCGATTGCACTACCATAAACCCTCAGCATTTTGCTCGTCTTAATTCGTCGCGGAATGTTATGAAGTGCACTACACATGAATCCTCACAAATAAGCCGAGAATTACCCCTAGTGGGTATACACTACGCGAAGTCTGCGATTTGATACGCTTCATGGTTCGTATGCGGAATTTAAGGTACGGCCTCAGTTCTCTTAAGCCTAACCTCTTTGTGCATCTGGTGCATGCTTTGCCTCCTGTGATTCCTTAGATGTGCGTTTGCCTCAAAATGCATGTATAGTTGGAGCTTTGGAAGAAAGAAGCACAGTAGCAGCACGCTTTTCTACTTGCTAATGAAAATATTGTCAGTATAACACTTTGGGTATGGAGTACCACTTCGTGAATATGTCACTGAACAGGAAGACTAGATGACATTCTTGAGTACCCCTCCGGGAGATCAGGGCAAACGTTTTTCGCTCCGCTCTTACAAGGTAAACATTTACGCGCACAGGCGCGCTCCGGTATAGAACTTTTAAACTCATGGCATCAATTCAATCGATTGGCTTATTGTTGGGTTTAACTCGCCGAGTGTACACAGGCCATGAAGCACGCTGTAGGGGCGGGCACCGGAATAATTTTTACCACTTGGGAATCGTTACGGGAGCCAAAATCTCGAACACCCGGGCATGTTTTCATTTCGGGTTCATCAAAAAAGCGGCCGCCGCGGCCGGGAATTGATCCACCATAGCCTGAAGCAAAATGTTGGGTATGTTTCATAATAACGGTTATTAGCCTCCTATCTACGTAATTGAATTTTTTTGGATACACTTCAAATGTACTCTACCGGTTCACAAAAGTAGATTTCAATATTTCTCCAATGCGTAAGTCGGTCTGCTGCGCAGCAGCGTCTTTCCTTCTCTCGCTGCAAGGCATTTTTATTGCAGGCTGCTAATCACCAGTAAATGAGAGAGGCTGGAGCACAAAGCTTAGGGATAAAATTTAACCAATAAAGGTTTCTAATTTTTGCTTGGCCGAATGAAGATTATTCGCAAAATCGGATGGGGTGTGTTAATATTTTTTTGCCCTAGAGAAGCTGTTGGGTTTTGCGTACATTCCTGATCCTGCGAATTGTGGAGCCATTACTTTAGCGACAATAGAAGGTGCGTAAGAAGTGCCATAAAACAAAAGCATTGGAGCGGGTGTCTGAACAGCACGTCTTCATACCGACGGCGCTGTCGAGCCGTCCAGGCTATGTTACCTGTGTTTTTATGTTAGACATGTTCCAAACAAAGGCCATATGGAGGGTAATCAACAAAGTAAACATGTATGATTACCCGCATCAACCACTGCAAGCGGCAAGCAGCTGGTTAAAAGAGCGAGATAATTGCCGAGGATAATGACCCTGCGTTATAAAGATGCTAATACAGAACAGTTACGGTTTGTGAAAGTGTAAACCTTTCTAGCTAAAATTGCTTTTCATGAATTTTTTTAAATAATATTTTTATGCGTATTCTGAAGCCTAGCATAGTGTTACCCTGACAGGTGCACAAGCCCACGAATGTTGATTGATTGTGTATGTAGCCTGAAAAACAAAACTGGCGGAAAGCCAACCCTCTGGGACGATGGATCACGGGTGAAGTGTATATAAATAAACACTTCCCGTTGTCAGAATATATCGTACGTCCCTAACATTATAAAGATTTCTATTCGAATAGGTCGGTCCGACACTGTTTAAGCACTTCGTATTTCAAGCGGGATGCAATGACGTACCAAAATGCCAAGAAATAATATGGATATCTGCGCCTTCCGGCGATGATGGCTGAACTCGCATCTCTCTTAGTACGAAATTTAAAGGCAATGGGTATTCCTCGGCAAAGTTGGCGCGGCTCACTCAAACTCCCTCACCTTTTTTTTCGCACAACTACTCACTCAAACTCACATTAAATGCTGAGCAGCACATCTGCGCTCACTTAAACTCAAACTCACATTCAGCGCAAAATCCAGAACTCACTAGGACTCAAAATTCAAAATGTACTGAGAATTCACAATGTACTCAAACTCAAAACGTACTCAAAACTCAAAAAACTCAAACTCAAAAAGAACTCAGAACTCAAAATGTACTGACAACTCACAATGTACACCAACTCAATATGTACTCAAACTCAAAATGGACTCAAAACAAAAAAATGTACTCAAAACTCAAAATGTACTAAACTCAAAATGGGCTCAAAACTCAAAAAGTTTCCCGCATTTCCCCGAGGGGAAGAATGTGAAAGTGCGAATGCACGAGTTGAATTTGCGCGGTTCGGTAATGTTCGCGAAAGAGATATCACACACACACAGACAACTACAAAGAAAGAAAGATGCATTTATTCACAGACACCTATTTGTGTTGTCGTTGTACTTGATTGCTAGAGCGGATCTCAGCTTTAAAATTTCGTGTCATTACTCCTTTAAGCAGGTGCATTAGCCCTTCTCACGCCCGATTCTTGGCCAATCCCCCACGTGGGTATGTGCCATGTCAGCGGCCAGGAAGTGCCCGCCCATCTCCCCCCCGTTGCCATGGAAGACGAGGAGATTCCTGGCCAATCCCCCATGTGGGTATGTGCCATGTCAGCGGCCAAGCTGCGCGCCCCCATCTCCACGTGCGCGGACATCGCCGGTGGACGCAGGTTCAGAGTAGCTTAAGAAGAGCATTACACTTAAAATGTACTCAAAACTGAAAATGTACTAAAACTCAAAATGTACTCAGTACTCAAAATGCACTCAAACTCAAAAGGTACTCAAAACTCATAATGTAGTAAACTCAAAATGGGCTCAAAACTCAAAAAATTTGCCGCATTTCCCCGAGGGGAAGAATGTGAAAGTGCGAATGCACGAGTTGAATTTGCGCGGTTCGGTAATGTTCGCGAAAGATTTATCACACACACACAGACAACTACAAAGACAGAAAGATGCATTTATTTACAGACACCTATTTGTGTTGTCGTTGTACTTGATTGCTAGAGCGGATCTCAGCTTTGAACTTTCGTGTCAGTGCTCCTTTAAGCAGGTTCATTAGCCCTTCTCACACCCGATTCTTGGCCAATCCCACACGTGGGTATGTGCCATGTCAGCGGCCAGGCAGTGCGCGCCCATCTCCCCCCCGTTGCCAAGGAAGACGAGGAAATTCCTGGCTAATCCCCCACGTGGGTATGTGCCATGTCAGCGGCCAGGCTGCGCGCCCCCATCTCCACGTGCGCGGACATCGCCGGTGGACGCAGGTTCAGGGTAGCTTAAGAAGTGCATTGCACTTAAAATGTACTCAAAACTGAAAATGTACTAAAACTCAAAATGTACTCAGTACTCAAAATGCACTCAAACTCAAAAGGTACTCAAAACTCAAAATGTACTCAAACTAAAAATGTATCCAAACTCTGAATGGACTAAAAACTCAAAATGTACTGAGAACTTAAAATGTACTCTAAGCTCAAAATGGACTCAAAACTCAAAATGGGCTGAGAACTCAAAATGAATTCAGAACTCAAATGGCCTCACAACTCTCCCGAGATATTTATTTGCTCGTACTGAGATGGACTCTGATTTCATTAGCGTTCGGTGTTTTCAAATTCAGCGTGTTAATAATACTACGGGTGCAAATTCGTTAGCTCAAACTCTTGCCTTCGGCACGACATGACACCGTGGCTCCTGTGAGGTCGGAAACAATTTCCGTTCCAGATTTATTACAGCTATACCTGCTGCCCATGATGACTAGCGCTGGTTGCAAGCAATTGTACGTATATATTGGATACCAAGCTCTTGATGTAGGCTCCGTGTTCGTGTTCATGGCAGAGGTGGTCCAGGCTCGATGGTGTGCTGGGTCCCTCGGTAGAAACAAGCAAGATTTGGCGAGGCGACGTGCGCTGACTGCTCCGTTCATTTGCGTCGAAGCTGTGAGGGTAACGGTTCCGTGCATTCTGGCTCTGCATCCTGAGAAAAACGCCTTGAGTCAAACCAAACTGTCCCTGCGAATCTGAAGCGCGAGGCGTTTATGGATATGCCTTTGCTTTTTTAATGCGGAGCATTCCTTGACGAGTGCCCCCTCGACCTCCCCCCGCCAGGATCGTGTAACGCCCTTCATTTACAAAAAAATGCAGATATCACGGAAGTTCAATCTGTAATCATTCGAAGAATGTAAATGAAGAGAATTGAATAAAATAAATGCTAAAAACTAAAAAGGAAATTCAAAGGAAAAATATCGAAAATGGCGAACCGTGTAACACGGGAGTCATGCATAGTCTCACATTGGGCTAAACCTCAAAGAGATGTGGCGGTAAAGAATGTCGGATATGAAATTGAGGGTTTCGAGGAGTGAAATCACGTGGGACAAACAAAAAAGTGGCTCGTTGTTTGCTGAGGCACTTGAATTAGTTTTTATTAACATTTGCTAGGTGGGGTGAGCTCTCGTAGTTCGGAAATCACCACGCTATCGTTGTAAGCAATTACCGCCACCGTACCCAACATTCACGCGTGTGCAAGTGCGAGTGCGTGTGCAAGTGCGCGTGCGCGTGTGTTTGCGTGTGTGTGTGTGCGTGTGTGTGTGTGTGTGGGTGAGTGGGTGGGTGGGTGTGTGTGTGTGTGTGTGTGTGTGTGTCTGTGTGTTGCGTTAGTAATTTGTTATTTCATTGTGTTTGACATGTCGTCGTTGGAGAACTGCAGATCCCGGGTTAATTCTTTTCATTTACATTGTTATTATGTGCTAGTTTCGATATCTTGCACTAACTTCTTATTGTAAAAAAATCAGTTCAGCGCACACACAAACAGCGCTTGCTTATTTTTTTGAAGTGCTTTCCCTCTGTCGCAATGTCTGTTTGTGTCTTGGTGGCTCTGTTGCCTCTCTATCTTGTAAGGGTTTAATGTCTCACATGTAATTGGCCAATTTTGGATCCGATTGCACGTTGGTACACTGTGGAAAAGAAATTACAGACACGAAATGCGGCCACAATTCGTATTCATAAACAGGTGTTAAATTCGCCTTCCTCATAAGCTCTGATGCCCCCTTTTATCTATGGTCGTCCAAGATTTCCACGACACCACATGTGTCGAAGGATTTGCTTGTTTGTTGGGACACGGGGAAATGCAGGGGAAAGGAACGTTTGAATGGCAGTTATATGCAGAGTTTTAGAGTCTGGTGATTTAAGTTCGAGAGCTTGGCATGGCTTTTGTTTTTACCACATGCCATCCTGCCTCGATGATTCAGCAATTAGACGCCAATATGTTTATTACTATATACCGCATTGATGGATATCTCTGGACAAACCTTCGCATGTATATAGCACAACTGTCTTACGGGTTGGCTGGAAATTTTGGTGAAACCCGACGCCGCAATTAGAGAAAGATACCTTTTGCTATATCCTCATAACTATAACCAGAAAGCATTTTTACATTTTTTGCACCTGATGCCCCTTGACGAGACCTTTAATTTCACACCCCACACACCCTAGCAGAACCTTAAGGAATTCATACTAGTCAAAATAGCCATTGCTGTCATGACTGTAACCAGGACGCAATATTTAAATGCCCGACGTGAATCCCCTACCTGAAACCTTCAATTTGACACCCCACATGGTTTAGCGGCCTCACCTTGAATTTAACCCAATCTATGAATCGTAATGACTATCTCATGATTCGAACCACAAAACCTTTTTTTTTATTTGTACCAAGTGGTTCCCCTCGTCAAGACCGTAAATTTGATACCCTTCTTGCCCTAGCGGGGTCACTTCGAATTTTAACCCAATATAAGACTCGCCAAGACTATCTCATTGTTGTAACCAGGTCGCATTTTTGTATTTCTCACACGTGATTCCACTCATCAGGACCATTTATTTGATACCCATCAAAACCTAACGGAATCAATTTGAATCTTAAACCAATCAATGACTAACCATGACTATGTTATGGTATAGCCATACGGCATTTTGGTCCCACGTGATTTCACTCTTCGGAATCTTCAATTTGATGCCCCGCACACCCAGTGGCGTCATTGTGATTTTTAATCTTATTTATGACCCACCCAGACTATGTCATGATAATAAACAGGAAGCACGTGATTACACTAACCAAGACCTTTAATTTGATACGCCAGACGCCCTAGCGTGTTAAACTTGAATTTTAATCGAATCTATGACTAACCTTGCCTATGTCATTATAGAACCATAATGCATTGCTGTTCCGAATGATTCCCCACACCGAGACCTTGAGTTTGATTCCCCACATGCCCTCGCAGCGTCATTTTGAATCCCGCAGACCATATGAAGGTTTTATATGTGTGGGTTTTTGGAGTGTGCATGGGAGGTTTGTAGTTGAGAAAGCGTCGTTCTTTTTTGTACTGCATGAATGTCAGTGCTGTGCGATAAGTCTAACTCCCTCCTTAACAAGGTTTACTTGAGCAAACAAATGCGCATCGCCACGCCTAATGTCAGAGGATTTTCGGATCGGAGACAAAAAAATCAGGTGTATCGACTCGTAATAGATGAGGATTTGGACATCGTGGCCTTGCAAGAGACCACGGTTGGGAGGGAGGACCAGACGGACCGTATGGTGCGGCCTTTTATTGCGCGCTATGATGTGTGCGTGTCGCATGCGGTCGGGTTTTCTGCGGGTTGCGCACTTTTATTCGCAGAAGCTTAGGGGCCGCTCTAAAGACCCTGACCGCCTCGGAAAAGGGGCGGTATGTTGTGTGCGACTTCGAATTTTGTTCAAAATGAATGGCGTGTAATGTGTGCCTATGGGCCCACCAATACAGCCGATAGGAAGGTTTTCTTTGAAGAAATGCGTCCGTGGTGTGAGACGGAACGGCTTTTAATTTTAATGGGCGATTATAATTCTGTTTGCTCAGCGCGTGACAAAAGCAGCACGACCAATTTCAGAGACGCCAGTACGGCGGTACTGAATGAGTTAGTAGCCGGCTGCGCCCTGGAAGATACAGGTGATAGCATGGCAATGCATGCACCGTTCGCTATACGCACTTTGAGGGCAATAGTCATGCGCGGGTAGACAGGGTGTATCTTTTGTAGAACTCGTACCTGAACGAGACAATTACGAAGTTACCCTAATTTCTTTTAGCGATCATTGTCTGGTGTCGTTAATACTAGGCAGGGCCGCTAAACGTGGAAACGCGTTCTACTGGGGTTTGTGGAAAATGAACAACAAACTTCTACAAGATGATCAATTCGTCGAGGCCGTTGACGCATGCGCACGGGCCTCATTTAGCAGCGCAGGCGTGACGAGCTTCATTCGGAAGTGGGAGTTGTTCAAACAAGAGGTTAAAATAAAAGCTCTTGAATGTTCTTCCGCAATAAAGAATGACGAGAAAAAGAAAGAAGCTACGCTACGAAGTAACCTCGACGCTCCTATTCTAGAAGAATGTAAATCGCCGGGAACGTGCAGAGATGACATACAGAATGTTAAAGCACAGCTCGATATCTTAGATGAGGGCGAATATCATGGCGCGCTTGTTCCCGCAAGAGCAGAAACGCTGGTGTTACGAGAGGCGCCGACCAAAAGAGCCTTATGTTTCGAGAAAAAGTACGTTCGTAGAAATACGATAGCGGAAATAGAAAGCGAAGGCGTCTTGTACAAGGACCAAGCCAGCACAGAACGCTCTTTTTGTAACATTTATGACAAGCTGTTTGCACGTCACGCTATTGATATCGTTGCGTTTAAGGATGCATTTATGAGATTGTTGCCATGCCCAAACAAAGAGATGTCAGCACTGCTCGAAACAGACATTACGGAGAATGAAGTAAGAAAAGATATAGAGGAGTTGAGCCCAGGAAAGACGCCTGGCCCCGCTGGGCTAAGTGCTGCATTCTATATAAAGTTTAAAGAGTTCCTAAGTCCGGTCTTGTGTACTTTATACGCTGAGGCTTATCATAATGGTATGTTACCACCGTCTTTTCCTGAGTCACACACCATTTGTATTCCTAAGTCAGATGATGGCGCCAAACTCCGAGCTATATTGGGTATCGCCCAATCAGTCTCACTAATGTAGACTACAAGAGTTTAATGAAAATTCTGGCTAGTCGCTTGCAGTCTGTCATTAGAGACGTTGTTGGACCACATTAAAGATGCGGTATAAAGGGGCGGTCAATAGTTACGAACAATCATACTGCTCCAAGTGTTCTAGAGTTTTGCGACAGCACTGAAGGTTCTCTAGCAATGCTCCAGGTGGACCTGGAAAAGGCGTTCGATCAGGTATCACCGGAGTTCCTAATAGCCATGTGAGAGCACATAAATGTAGGGCCTGTTATTCTTCAGGGAGTGCGCATGGCGTATAGTGGGTGTTCAACGAGCCTTGTTGTGAGCAAGTCGCTCAGCAAAGCAATGCAGGTTCAACGTGGCGTACGTCAGGGTTGCCCGTTGTCTCCATTGCTTTTCTGCGTATATGTAGAAGGGTTTTGTTTTAGTATTAATGGAAGCAAAACCATCAACGGCTTTCAACTACAGTCGTGTGAGGTGCGTGTGTATGGCCTATGCTGAAGACATTGCTTTTTTTCGTTGATAAAAGCAGCATAAGCGGCACTGTAAAGTCAATAAAGGCCTTCTGTAAATACAGTGCCAGCAGCGTGAACTGGCAAAAACGTTTAGGTTTTTGGCACGGCCAATGGGATGAAGCCTCGGGGGTGTTTGAAAACACAAGCTGGCAGACGACGCCAACCAGATACTTAGGTGTGCCTCTCGAAAACTAAGGGAACAGCGATCCGTATTGGCGCCGACAGACAGCTGAATTGCGCGATAAAGCAGAAAAATGGCGAGGCGCTGGGCTCTCCGTTTTTGCAAGAGCCTCAGTCAGCAATGTGTTCTTGATAAGCAAAATATGGTACGTGCTCCAGGTGTTACACTGTTCGTGTGCGCGTGTGCAGGCGTTGCACCCCGTTTTTGCAGTGTTGATTTGGGAGTCCACGTGGGAAAAAACGAGTCGAACGAACTTGTTTCGCCGCGTGCGTCGCGGGAGCATTTCCTTGTCTTATTTGTTTTCGCCACAGGTTGTCAATCGTTTTCTATTCCTTCGTGATGTACAAGACACCTTTTTGCGTACTGTTTGCCAAATGAAGTTGTCTGAGGTGTTACCCGATGTTGTTATAGCGTCAGCACGTTTCCCTGTCTTGACAAAGAAGGGGAACTTCCGCGAAGTCATTCAAGTTACCCAGTTTTTGCGTGCTTGCTTCATGCTTGAATACCTGTCTAGCGATACGCGGAAAAGATTGTATTATGCTCTCGTTGACTCTGTATTTCCAGTTGCACTGTACCGCTCAATGTACCGTGCCGGGCCGCGTATTCCCAAACCATATCCCGTAGGGGCCTAGGCCGACCACACCCCCTAAGAAGGCGCGCAGCCAAAGAGAATAAAAAAATTGCAATTTTTAACCTCCTTCGACGCAGCCCCGTGACGTCTCTACCTATATGTGCGCGACTTCATGCTAGATGGATTTCTTTTTTTCCCCTCCCCTCGTTTCGACTGCTTGGCAGGCGGCCGACGGATTCGCTCTGTGGGCGGGGCTGGCCTGCGGCTCTGGAGAAGCTGACACACATGTAGTAGAAGCTAACACTTTGTACCTAAGCCCCTGATCTCTCCGCGCTCTTCTTGCGCACCTGCAAGTTGACCCTGACCTCCTAACGTGTTCCTAAATAAGCGCTCGATTCGGTGCGCGAAGTGCGCGCGCGCGGATGGACGCTTTCACGCGCATGTGGCAATTATACATGGTCCGGAAAGCAAACACCCTCATTGAAAGCTCCATTTCTACAGCACACAGAAGGGTATACAGTTGAGTTGGGGTGCTCTTTCACTATGTACACAGCTCAAAACACGATTCGGTGCTGCAGGTAAGAATTACAAGAAAGGCAGGCCAATTCCCCATGACTACGTTTACAAACTGTCCTACTCTTGCGAAATATTACAGCTGCATGAGCTGCTACATTTTGGCACTTTCATAAGCACTATTACATTGAATTTAGTTACCATTACCCGCCGCGGTGGCTCAGTGGCTAAGGCGTTGCGCTGCTGAGCATAGGTCGCGGGTTCATTCCCGGCCCCTGCGGCCGCTTTTCTGATGGAGGCGAAAGCAAAACGCCGTGTGTACGAGATTTCGGCGGCACGATAAGAATCCCCAGGTGGTCAAAATAATCTGGAGCCCTCCCACTACGGCGCGCCTCATCGCCGCGTTGCGTTGGCGCGTTAAACCCCACAATCAATCAATCAATTTAGTTAACATTAACTTCATTGCATTATTCTTTATCAGGAACAGTGTCACTAAGGAAACCATTCACATTTTGTTAACAGCAATGGAAGGTGTGAATCGTTCTTGCAAGGGTGATACATTGATAAGAAAGACACCAGCTCAAACGTACACGTTTTACACTCGGTCATGAATTCTGCCTAATTTACACTGCTGGTCCTAACAATTTGGGAAACAATATAGAAAATATATACTAACGAAGGGCTAAGTAATAGTTGGATTGTACAGCAACTGAAGTACTCTAGGAGTTTGATATGTCTTCTGTTCAGGGCTATTGACCACAGTCTCTTCACTGAAGCCAGCAGGCCAAGTTTGATATCAGTAATCATGCGTGCTACCAATCACGCTGTTGGCAATGTCGACTAGTTATTTTTAATAATTTGTGCTTCATGCACATAGAGATTTTGCTGCATAAGATACTTTTATTTATAAATAGACAGCTCCAGCAGGATCCGAATGGCGCTGATGCCCCCCTGTAATCGGGAAGGCACACCAAATCGTTAACACTTAATTTGATTCTGTTCATTATTCGACCGTAATCGCCGTGGACCTGTTTCTTAAAAGTCTCCGCCTGGCCTGCTTCCGGCGGTTCTGAGAACCTTTCGGTATTCCCCGCGGCGGGTCAACAAACACCCTCTCATCCTTTCTCTCCAAAAATTCCCCGCATATCAACCCCCCGCTGACTTCCCTGTGAACTACTTCGCGGCTCAAACTATACAACCTGCTTTGCCCTTCATATCTCCCCCGACATACTCCCAAACCAATCCGCTTTCTCAATTTCACATCCTTCTTTCCTTCTCCCCTCTCACCTGGGGACATACCCCTATATAAAGCGTGCCAGCCAGGCGAGAGACTGCCCTGACGAAAGATAGTCTTTTTGCTGAAACGTTGACAACAATCGTGCTTTCACCTGGTTCAAATTTTTCTTTTCTTGTGTTCTCTATCATCTTCAAAAGTTTTACTGCTCCTTATATATATATATATATATATATATATATATATATATATATATATATATATTGTAGCGTGACAGTCGTTAATAGACGGACAATTCCCTGGTGGGGATATTCGGTTTAGTACACGCCCGACGACGAGAAGGCAGAAGCAGAGCTTGGCGCAAGGGGCAATCGAGTGTTGCGTCGGACTTAGCTTGCTTGGCACGCAGAACCTCTGTTTCTCCGCAGCTCTAACGGCGGGTTAGTGGTTCAATAAACCACGCTTCAGTTTGCTGTTGTGTGCAGGTTCGTTCACAGCGTCACCCTACCTTCGCATTGCAAGATTCCGATTCCACATCCTCGAGTAAGAAGCAGCCGGCTACAGGCCATGATCTAGCTGAACACCGAACGAGACACTGCACCATCCTCACTGCCGACCATCATGTGTTCGGGTGCGCTTCGCCAGCGAGACCCCCTAACTTCGATGGAACGGATTACAACGACGTAGAGGAGTCGCTCTCGCAGTACGAACGAGTAAGCACGCACAATAGATGGGACCATTGCATGAAGCTTTCTGACGTTGTTTCATTTTTTTCCACAGAAGTTTTTTCACAACAACGTAGCCACCATGACTACCTGGTGTGACTTCAAAAACCGTATTGTCGAGGTCTTCGGCCGCGCTGCCGAAGCTTCGGGCTTAGCAGCGCCTTCCCACACGAGCGCAGCACCCTGGAGAGACCTTCACAAGTTATATCGAGGATGTTGTGGACCTATGCAAACGTGTTGATTCAGCTATGGCGGAAGCAGAGAAAATTAGGCACCTAATGAAAGGAATAGATGATGATGCCTTGCAGATGCTGTTAGCGAAATATCTGCGAACCGTTGCAGACATCATCACCCAGTGCCGACGCTACGATGAACTCCGCAGACAGAGGTCGCTTACCCGGAGCTCTTCTGTCCAGGGAGAGCCGCTGTCGAGTTTGACAGCGGCGGGGCCGACGCATCCTTCATGCGTCAACTTGAAAAGTTTGTTCGCGAAGAAGTCGCTCGGCAAGTGTAACTTGTTACCGTGGACCCTGGATCAACGATGCACGGTGTGTTCCTGGCCCATTTCCACGGTACGGAGTGCCTCCGTCGGCTACCGAAGTGACTCCTTCTGTTGTCTCGCCGACGCTTCCAGCGCTTCGCCACATCACCAAGGAACAGGTGGCTGAGGCACTGCAACCCACTCTGTAATATGCACCCCTCACGTAGGCCGAATCCATGGGGGACCGGTGCAGCCTGCTGAGGGGCGTCGTTTCGGGCCATGCCGCCAACCCCGCCACGCTCTGCGTCACCCAAGAATTCGCCACGGGGTAAACCGTGGCGCACGGCTGATAATCGCCCCATCTGTTTTGCCCGTAGACTTACAGGCCAAGTGGCCCGTTCCACAATGAACGATGACGTTGGAAACCACACTTGTGGCTCTCCACACGGGTCTTGGCAGCTCATGAACGACGCGCCACCCAGGTCGCCGTTACCTGCTTCCCATTCCACGAATTTCAGCCGTGATGACGCCGATAGCCACTGCTGAACTTCCACACTTCGCCGCTCACTACCGCCTATGCGACGTCATACAAGCCATACTGAACAAGAAAATAGCCGCCGCAGTTCCGGAGGCAAGAGTTGCACGACTTTCAAACTGTAAAAGGCCTGCAAATGTAGTCTACGTATGTGTTGACGGTGTATGTACAGTCGCACTAGTCGACACAGGCCCAGCCTTCTCCGTCATTACCTCCGATATTTGCCGCTCGCTTAGAAAAGTTATGACTGCGCTGCAGCAATTTTCGTTATGTACCGCAACTGCTCAACGTGTAAAAACTTTCGCAGCCTCCACGGCGCGCTTCCCGATTCAGGACGTCCTGTACCCCGTCGAGTTCTTTTGCTGCCATCCTGCTCCCATAACGTGATTTTAGGTTGGGAATTTTGTCTCGTCATCGCGCAATAATCGACTTTCCGCGTGCACAAGTAGAATTTGATCCTCCATTGGACGCGCCTTATGACGACCTTCAGTCCGATGCCCCTGCAAAGCTTACTGTGGCTCACGACACGGAAATTCCTCTCCACTCGGCTGCTCTACTATGGCTCTGCTGCCCTTCCGTTACCGACTACATCTTCTTTTAAGGCCATCGCCCTTAATTCTGCATCGAAAATCGCTGTCCCTGTCATTCGCCAAACCGAGAGTTCGTGCTGGCAAGAGCGCCATACCAGTCACTAATGAGTCCTTGGATCCCCTTCATCTCCTGCACGGTAAGGTCTTTGGCTGCGTAGAAGTTCTTGGGCCACAGCTTGTAACCGTCATACGAGACAACTTTCCACCATGGGCGCCAGGGGTTGGAGTTAGTCCTGCTCTGGCAGCTCCAGACCTGTCCCCTCCAGACATTGGTGCTTCCATCGATCCTGCCTCAGATCAGACCAACGAGTGAGCCGGCTGGCTCTGGTGTATCAGTTCCACTCTTCTTTTAACGGCGCAAAGGCACCGCGGGCCGAACATCTCCAGTTGCTCACTCCATTGACACCGGCTCGAATGCACCACTGCGCCAACGACCATGACGTGTGTCGCTGAAGGAGCGAAGCACTACTCACGAACAAGTGCACGATATGCTCAAGCGTGGCGTAATTCGGCCCTCCAGCAGTCCCTGGGCGTCTCCGGTTGTGCTTGTAACACAAAAGGACGGTTGCATCCGCTTTTCCCTAGATTATCGCCGTCTGAACTGCATAACGCGGCATGGTTTCTATCCTTTACCACGGATCGACGATGCCCTTGACAGTTTACAAGGCGCCGAGTTTTCTTCTTCCCTTTATCGGCGGTCTGGATATTGGCAGGTACCCATGGCGGAGGCCAATCGCGCAACAACGGTGTTTACCCTGACGGCCTATATTCTTTCAACGTCATGCCCTTTGGCCTGTCCAACGCTCCTGCCACGTTCGAGAGGATGATGGACACCATTGTGAACGGCCTGAAGTTGAAAATATGTCTCTGTTATCTCAATAAGATCGTCGTTTTTTCTCCGGACTTCGATACTCATTTGAGGCGCCTGAAGCAGGTTTTCACTTGCCTTGCAAATGCCATATTGAAACTCCACATGAAGAAATTATACTTTGCGGCGCGTAAGTGTCCAAGGAGATAATTTTTCCCGACGCCACCAAACTTCGCGCTGTCGCCGAGTACCCTAGACCGACTACCATGAAGGCCCTACGGAGCTTTATTGGACTGTGTTCATATTTCAGCCGCGTCATCCGCAACTTTGCCGCTATAATTGCGCTCTCGACTGGGCTTCTCGTCAAGGAAAGCGGTATTGGGCTTCGTCATGGGATTGCGATAAAGCCTTCGCAATGTTACGGCGGCACGCATCAATATACATATATACAATATATATATTGTCACGAAGACAAGGACGATGCAGTTGTGTTGAATGAGAAACACGTTTATTGGAGCGAACTTGTGCTCCCCTAACAACTCAAAAGAATACAGAGGCGGCGAAGCAGCGGTCAACAAAGTGACTTGCACAGGCGAGTGTCGTCGAATCGAATGCCCCGGCGTCCGCACTGCAGGCTTTTTATCTTTTGGCGCGCGTGGTTCTCGAAACGTCGATTCGCAGCGAGAACATAGTAGATCCAAGAAGATTATTCTGGGCTGTTCACGTTAGATCGGAATACTCTCCCTATCACAACAGATAACACATGCGGCACAGAAAGAAAGAATGGAACGCGCGCTTCCCTTGGCGCAGAGATAACACAGACCGGCGAAGCCGGGCGGTAAAAGCAAAACACAAATAAACAAACCCAATGTATGGTTCGCGGCATTACCCCCCCTCTAAGAGTGCATCGACCCGATGCTAACATAAGCGACAGTCCGAACAAATGAAAATAAAAGTTCGTCATCGTCCGTAGAAAGGTTTTAAGCGAACCACGTGGACGACTTCAGGCCGCGTGCCGGAGTCACCATCGGGGATCACTTCGTAGGTAAGTTGGCCAACACGTCGTAGAATCTGGTAGGGTCCGAAATACCATCGCAGCAGCTTCTCACTGAGTCCGCGTCGTCGGATGGGAGTCCAAACCCACACACGATCCCCTGGTTGGTACTCGGCGTCTCGGCGTCGGAGGTTGTAGCGGCCCGCATCCACCAGCTGCTGGTTCGTTATACGAACTCGAGCGAGCTGGCGGGCCTCCCCCGCACGTTGAAGATATCCGTGGAGGTCGGCGTTGAGGTCGTCGTCTTCTCCGTGCGGAAGCATGGCGTCGAGCATCGTAGTCGGCCTTCTACCGTAGACAAGCTCGAACGGCGTCAGCTGTGTCGTCTCCTGGATAGCCGTTTTGTACGGAAACGTGACATACGGGAGCACTTCGTCCCAAGTCTTATGTTCAACGTCAACGTACATTGACAGCATATCTGCGATTGTCTTGTTCAGACGTTCTGTTAGTCCGTTCGTTTGGGGGTGGTACGCCGTCGTTCTTCGGTGATCCGTGTTGCTGTAGCGTAATACTCCTTGCATCAGCTCCGCAGTAAATGCCGTTCCGCGGTCTGTGATTAGGACTTCCGGGGCTCCATGTCGCAGCACAACTTGGCTTATAAAGAACTTCGCCACTTCTTGTGCAGTCCCCCTCGGAAGAGCGGCGGTCTCTGCGTAGCGCGTCATGTAGTCTGTCGCTACGACAATCCACTTGTTCTGTGATCGTGACGTAGGGAACGGGCCTAAAAGGTCCATTCCAATCTGTTGAAATGGTCTCGATGGGACGGCGATCGGTTGCAGAAGTCCGGCGGGTCTTGTCGGCGGCGTTTTTCGTCGCTGGCAGTCACGGCAGCTCCGGACGTAGTGGGTGACGTCAGAGGTAAGGCCGGGCCAGTAGTACCTCGCCTTGATTTTTCCAATAGTGCGGGCTGTGCCCAGATGTCCGGAAGACGGGTCGTCGTGGCACGCTTCCAAAATTTCGTCACGAAGGTCCCGCGGGGATGACGAGAAGGTAATTCGCTCTTGTTCCGGGGCTGAAATTCTTCTTCACAAGGACGGAGTTTCTCAGGCTGAATGCTGGTAAGCTGCGTTTGAAGGTCCTAGGAACGGCAACGTTGCATCCCTCGAGGTACTCGATTATGACGCGTAAGTCGGGGTCGGCACGCTGCTGGGAGGCTAGGTCGCTCTCCGTCACGACTCCGAAGAACGCGCTGTCTTCATCAGAGTGTTGTGGTGGTGGGTCGACGGGGGCGCGGGACAGGCAGTAGGCGTCGGAGTGTTTCCTGCCGGATTTATAAACGACTGTAACGTCGAACTCCTGCAGGCGCAAGCTCCACCGCCCAAGACGGCCAGAGGGGTCCTTCAAATTGGCGAGCCAACACAGCGCATGGTGGTCGGTTACAACTTTGAATGGCCTTCCATACACGTTTGGGCGAAATTTTGAAATCGCCCATATAATAGCCAGGCACTCTTTCTCAGAGGCAGAATAGTTTTTCTCCTCCTTCGACAGACCACGGCTAGCATAGGCGATTACCCTTTCGCAGCCGCTTTGCTTTTGGACAAGGACGGCACCCAAGCCCATATCACTGGCGTCCGTATGCATTTCCGTTTCGGCATTTCCGTCGAAATGAGCGAGCACGGGCGGGCTTTGCGGGCGTTTTTGCAGCTCGCCGAATGCTTTTTCTTGGTCGTTTTCCCAGCTGAAAGGGGTGCTATCTTTCGTCAAGCGCGTGAGTGGCTCTGCAAGGCGTGCGAAGTTTTTGACGAAGCGCCGGTAGTATGCGCACAGCCCGAGAAATCTCCGCACGCCCTTCTTGTCTTTCGGCCTTGGGAAGTTCGCAATGGCTGAAGTTTTTGCCGGGTCAGGTAGGACTCCCGCGGCGTTGACGACGTGGCCCAAGAACTTCAGTTCCCCGTGTGCGAAACGGCAATTTTCAGGCTTCAGCGTCAACCCCGACGTACGAATGGCCTCGAGTACAGACTCCAACCTTGCAAGGTGTTCGTCGAAAGTCCGGGCGAATACCACTACGTCGTCGAGGTATACGAGGCAGGTGTGCCACTTAAGGCCAGCTAGCACAGTGTCCATGACTCTTTGAAACGTCGCTGGTGCTGTGCACAGCCCAAACGGCATCACCTTGAACTCGTATAGGCCGTCTGGGGTTATAAATGCAGTATTCTCTCGGTCTCTCTCGTCCACTTCAATTTGCCAGTAGCCGGTCTTCAGTCCATCGATGAGAAGTACTTCGCGTGGCAGAGGTGGTCGAGGGCGTCGTCGATTCGGGGGAGGGGGTACACGTCCTTTTTCGTGATTTTGTTCAGTCGCCGGTAGTCAACGCAAAACCTTAATGTGCCGTCTTTTTTCTTTACGAGTACGACGGGCGCAGCCCAGGGGCTTTTCGATGGCTGTATAATGTCATCGCTCAGCATGTCGTCGACTTGAGTCCGGATGGCTTCCCGTTCGTGTGAAGAGACGCGGTACGGTGACTGTCGGGTAGGTCGGGCTCCATCTTCGGTTATTATTCGGTGCTTCGCTAGAGGGGTCTGACGTAGTTTTGCGCTCGACGAAAAACATTCGCTAAAGCGACGCAGCAAAGCCAATAATTTTTTCCGTTGTTCTTGCGGTAGCGCCGGATTCACGTCGAATGGCTGCGGGAGCTTAATTGTTTCTACGGGTGTGCGTTCAAAGTCGGCGACTGCGATCACATCACTTGCTTCTTGCGTTTCTTCGAGGAACGCAATTGCAGCTCCCTTGTTTAAATGCTGGTACTCTTCGGTGAAATTAGTGACCAAAACGTGAGATTGGCGTTGCCTAAAGTGCGCAATGCCTCTTGCGACGGAGACACCGCGGTCGAGAAGCAACCTTTGATCACTCTCTACGATAGCGTCGATGTCAGAAGCAGCATCCTCACAGTAGACGGCGATCATCAAGCTTGCGCGGAGTGGCAGGGTGATGTGATCGTCGGCGATCCTGACAGCAGCACGGAGATCGGGGTTCGGCTGCGGCGTCGTGGAGGGATTGAAGGAAAATGTTATCGACTTGGTCTGCAGATCAATTATTGCGCCGTTGCCGTCAAAAAGTCCATTCCGAGAATCACGTCGCGGGAGCAGTTAGGCAGAACGACGAACGCCGCAGGGTACGTTGTGCCGTCTATGGTGACGCGCGATGTGCCGTTCCACTTGGCGAGAGACTGCCCTGACGAAAGATAGTCTTTTTGCTGAAACGTTGACAACAATCGTTCTTTCACCTGGTTCAAATTTTTCTTTTCTTGTGTTCTCTATCATCTTCAAAAGTTTTACTGCTCCTATATATATAGATATATATATATATATAATATATATATATATATATATATATATATTGTATTGAAATAGCGTTTGAAGTACGTGACAGTCGTTAATAGACGGACAATTCCCTGGTGGGGATATTCGGTTTAGTACACGCCCGACGACGAGAAGGCAGAAGCAGAGCTTGGCGCAAGGGGCAATCGAGTGTTGCGTCGGACTTAGCTTGCTTGGCACGCAGAACCTCTGTTTCTCCGCAGCTCTAACGGCGGGTTAGTGGTTCAATAAACCACGCTTCAGTTTGCTGTTGTGTGCAGGTTCGTTCACAGCGTCACCCTACCTTCGCATTGCAAGATTCCGATTCCACATCCTGGAGTAAGAAGCAGCCGGCTACAGGCCATGATCTAGCTGAACACCGAACGAGACACTGCACCATCCTCACTGCCGACCATCATGTGTTCGGGTGCTGCTTCGCCAGCGAACCCCCTAACTTCGAGGAACGGATTACAACGACGTAGAGGAGTGGCTCTCGCAGTACGAACGAGTAAGCACGCACAATAGATGGGACCATTGCATGAAGCTTTCTGACGTTGTTTCATTTTTTTCCACAGAAGTTTTTTAACAACAACGTAGCCACCATGACTACCTGGTCTGACTTCAAAAACCGTATTGTCGAGGTCTCCGGCCGCGCTGCCGAAGCTTCGGGCTGAGCAGCGCCTTCCCACACGAGCGCAGCACCCTGGAGAGACCTTCACAAGTTATATCGAGGATTTTGTGGACCTATGCAAACGTGTTGATTCAGCTATGGCGGAAGCAGAGAAAATTAGGCACCTAATGAAAGGAATAGATGATGATGCCTTGCAGATGCTGTTAGCGAAAGATCTGCGAACCGTTGCAGACATCATCACCCAGTGCCGACGCTACGATGAACTCCGCAAGCAGAGGGCGCTTACTCAGGGCTCTTCTGTCCAGGGCGAGCCGCTGTCGAGTTTGACAGCGGCGGGGCCGACGCATCGTTTATGAGTCAACTTCAAAAGTTTGTTCGCGAAGAAGTCGCTCGGCAAGTGTCACTTATTACCGTGGACCGTGGATCAACGATGCACGGTGTGTTCCTGGCCCATATCCACGGTACGGAGTGCCTCCGTCGGCCACCGAAGTGACTCCTTCTGTTGTCTCGCCGACGCTTCCAGCGCTTCGCCACATCATCAAGGAACAGGTGACTGAGTCACTGCCACCCACTTTGTAATATGCACCCCTCACGTAGGCCGAATCCATGGGGGACCGGTGCAGCCTGCTGAGGGGCGTCGTTTCGGGCCATGCCGCCAACCCCCCCACGCTCTGCGTCACCCAAGAATTCGCCACGGAGTAAACCGTGGCGCACGGCTGATAATCGCCCCGTCTGTTTTGCCCATAGACTTACAGGCCAAGTGGCACGTTCCACAATGAACGATGACGTTGAAAACCACACTTGTGGCTCTCCACACGGGTCTTGGCAGCTCATGAACGACGCGCCACCCAGGTCGCCGTTACCTGCTTCCCATTCCACGAATTTCAGTCGTGATGACGCCGATAGCCACTGCCGAACTTCCACACTTCGCCGCTCACTACCGCCTATGCAACGTCAACCAAGCCATACTGAACAAGAAAATAGCCGCCGCAGTTCCGGAGGCAAGAGTTGCACGACTTTCGAACTGTAAAAGGCCTCCAAATGTAGTCTACGTATGTGTTGACGGTGTATGTACAGTCGCACTAGTCGACACAGGCCCAGCCTTCTCCGTCATTACCGCCGATATTTGCCGCTCGCTTAGAAAAGTTAAAAATAGAGCCTAACCACACCCCTATGCCTCCTTTGGCGTTTGCAGACTGCCGACCTATGTTTCTGTATTTCCTCAACGAGCCCCTCATTTCCTTACACTATATATTCTGCGAAAGCTAGCGAGGTGCTCGGTTCTGGCAGCCTTGATGCCTAGGTAGCATAAGAGGGCTTCCCGCCATTTACCCGCTCATGACAGGCTGTAGACGTTCGAGTCACGGCCCGGGGGTGAAAAGAAGGTCCCCTTCTCCCCGTCTAGTCAGAGTGGCGCTGGCTGCCACCCTCAAGTGTCAGATACATTCAAGTAAATGTAAATGGCCAGAAAGTGAAGAAGAACACATTCGCCCAGATAGCCGAATTGGTAAGGCATTCGAGATCTAATCGAAAGGCGTGGGTTCGGTCCCCACTGTGGGCGCGTGTTTTCTTTTCTTCTCTTCTTATCCTTATAAAAAAAAAAAAATCGTAACTTGATTAACCGTAGTAAAAAATAGAGCCTAACCACACCCCTATGCCTCCTTGGCGTTGTAGACTGCCGACCTATGTTTCTGTATTTCCTCAACAAGCCCCTCATTTCCTTACTAATTATTCTGCGAAAGCCTAGCGAGGGTCTCGGGTATGGCAGCCTTGATGCCTAGGTACCATAAGAGGGCTTCCCGCTAGTTACCCAGTCATGACAGGCTGTAGACATTTGAGTCTTGCCCCGGGGGTTGAAAAGAAGGTCCCCTTCTCCCCGTGTAGTCATAGTGGCGCTGGCCACCACCCTCAAGCGTCAGATACACTTCTAGTAAATATAAATAGCCCAGAAAGGTGGAGTAGAACACAGTCGCCCAGATAGCCGAATTGGTAAGGCATTCGAGATCTAATCGAAAGGCGTGGGTTCGGTCCCCACTCTGGGCGCGTGTTTTTCTTTCTTTCTTCCTTATATATAAAAAATCGTAACTTCATTACCGTATTTATTAAAAATAGAGCCTAACCCCACCCCTATGCCTCCTTTGGCGTTGTAGACGCCGATCTACTGTTCTGGATTTCCTCAACGAGAGCTCTCCGATTCCTTACTACATTATTCTGCGAAAGCCTAGCGAGTGTCTCGGTTATGGCAGCCTTGATGCCTAGGTAACAAAAGAGGGCTTCCCGCCAGTTACCCACTCATGACAGGCTGTAGACGTTTGAGTCACGCCCCGGGGGTTGAAAAGAAGGTCCCCTTCTCCCCGTGTAGTCGGAGTGGCGCTGGCCACCACCCTCAAGCGTCAGATACACTTCTAGTAAATATAAATAGCCCAGAAAGTGAAGGAGTACACAGTCGCCCAGATAGCCGAATTGGTAAGGCATTCGAGATCTAATCGAAAGGCGTGTGGTCGGTCCCCACTCTGGGCGCGTGTTTTGTTTTTTCTTCTTTCTTATATTTAAAAAAAATTGTAACTTCATTACCGTAGTTAAAAAATAGAGCCTAACCATACCCCTATGCCTCCTTTGGCGTTGTAGACTGCCGACCTATGTTTCTGTATTTCCTCAACGAGCCCCTCATTGCCTACTATATTATTCTGCGAAAGCCTAGCGAGGGTCTCGGTTATGGCAGCCTTGATGCCTAGGTAGCATAAGAGGGCTTCCCGCTTGTTACCCTCTCATGACAGGCTGTAGACGTTTGAGTCTTGCCCCAGGGGTTTAAAAGAAGGTCCCCTTCTCCCCGTGTAGTCAGAGTGCGCTGGCCACCACCCTCAAGCGCAGATACACTTCTAGTAAAATAAATAGCTCAGAAAGTGAAGGAGACCAACAAGTCGCCCAGTAGCCAAATTGGTATAGGCCTTCGAGATCTAATCGAAAGGCTGGGGTTCGGTCCCCACTCTGGGCGCGTGTTTTTCTTTCTTTCTTTCTTCCTTATATATAAAAAAATCGTAACTTCATTACCCGTAGTAAAAAATGGAGCTTAACCACACCCCCATGCCTCCTTTCGCGTTGTAGACTGCCGACCATGTTTCTGTATTTTCTCAACGAGCCTCTCATTTCCTTACTATATTATTCTGCGAAAGCCTAGCAAAGGTCTCGGTTATGGCAGCCTGTGATGTAGGTAGCATTAGAGGGCTTCCCGCCAGTTTACCCGTTCCATGACAGGCTGTAGACGTTTGAGTCACGCCCGGGGGTTGAAAAGAAGGGCCCCTTCTCCCCGTGTAGTCAGGTGGCGCTGGGCCACCACCCTCAAGCGTCAGATGCACTTCTAGTAAATATGAATAGCCCAGAAAGCGAACGAGTACACAGTCGCCCAGATAGCCGAATTGGTAAGGCATCGAGATCTAATCGGAAGGCGTGCGTTTGGTCCCCACTCTGGGCGCGTGTTTTTTCTTTCTTTTTCCTTAAGTTTAAAAAAAATCGTAACTTCATTAACCGTAGTAAAAAAAGAGCCTAACCACACCCTATGCCTCCTTTGGCGTTGTAGAGCCGACCTATGTTTCTGTATATAGATATATATAACATATTATATTATATAATAATAGATCGCCGTTTTCCGCCGTTTTCCAGGAGCGGGACGGCGGATTTTTTCTCGACTTATATTTTCGCTTATTTACACAATGAATCAAAAGAAACGTGACAAACACACGTCATTCGGCCCTATGTATATATTCGAAAAAAAAAAGCCTAATAAATAGCAATGACGTCTGCAAACCTTGACTAAGTATCTGTACCGAGTCCCTCTTCCCGTCTCTCTCTGTTCTGGTATATACATATATATCTATAAATATATACATATATATATATATATATATATTATACATATATATATATACATATATATATATATAATTGTGAGCAAGGATAACGAGCAGCTCTTAACGCCATCAGCTTATCCGGGTATGCGCCATATCAAGAAAGAGTGCCATGCGATCGTGGCCATCTATGCACGACGGTATGCGCGCACGCTGGTAGCGGAGTGGAAGAAGAAGTACGGCAGAAGGTGCTTGGCGCGTGTGTTCGGCCATCGTCTGTACGCTTGTACCTGCGCTCGCCTTGCTTCTGCTCCTGCCAATAAACAACGTTCGGTCTACTACCGGAGGGTCAACTATATCCCTTACAAGTGGTGGAGGTCAGGTGTTTCGGTCCCATCCTGGAGCTACGCAACCGAACGCTGTCCACGATGAACCAGAATCCGTCCAGCAGCCTTCGTCGGCGGCAACCAACCGTCATCTGCTCGGGCGCACTGCGCGAGCGGGATCCACCCAAGTTCAACGGCACCGACGGAAATGATGCTGAGGACTGGCTTTCCATGTTCGAACGTGTGAGTAGCCACAACTGATGGGATGACAGACAAACTGATCAATGTCCCCTTCTCTCTCACCGGCCTCGCGGAGACGTGGTGGAATAATAACGAATCCCGCAACAAGACGTGGTCCTCCTTCCGCTGTAACTTCATGGAAGTCTTCGGGCGCCCTACGGTGAGGAAGCTTCAAGCCGAGCAGCGCTTACGTGGCGAGGACAGCAGGCTGGGGAGACGTTCACTAGCTACATAGAGGATGTCATCGACCTGTGCAAACGCGTCGACCCCTCCATGGCAGAAACAGAGAAGGTCCGACACATCTTAAAGGGAGTCGATGACGACGCCTTCCAGATGTTACTATCCAAGGACCCCAGAACTGTCGTTGACGTCGTCCGCCTTTGCCAGAGTTTCGACGAGCTGCGCAAGCAGCGAGCCCTCGCTACGGCAGGCTTGTGCTCGGGAGCAGCCCGTATCAAGTGTGGAGGCAGTATATGAAGGGGACCCTGCGCTGTTTGCGCGAATCAAAGATTTCATTCGGAAGAGGTGGCCCGCCAAGTCCCCTCCCCTACATCTCAGACCCGCCTTCCACCCTGGCGCCTTCGCTTCAGAATGTCATCAAGGAAGAGGTCGCTGAGGCACTACCATCGGCTCAGCATAACCTGCCCGTAGCTGCGCCCCTGACTTACGCCTCGGTAGCAGGACGGCTATCGCACCAGCCTGCTTCGTTCTCTCGCCGACCTGTTGTATGCCCACCTGCCGCTTCCTTTCCTGCCGCTTCCTTTCCACCAGCGCCCCGTGCTCCAGCTTCATTACCAGCACGACCGCCGATAAGCCCGGTGAGCAGTCCCCAGCTAACGGGTGCGTGGCGCACGCAGGACAATCGTCCGATTTGTTTTGCATGTGGCACGCCAGGGCATGTCGCTCGCTACTGTCGCCGCCGCATATTGCCGCCCGTTGCCAGCTATCCCCAGGCGCCTTTTTACGCCACCCCTTACTTTTCGCCGTATGCCGCTCAACCAGCGCCGTACAATTTGCCCCCTGAGCCGACTGACCGTCCAACTTTCGCTGGCCGCCGTTCAGCTTCTCCACGTCGCCGTTCGGTGTCTCCCATGCGTCGCCGCCCTACTAATGCCGAAGAGGAAAACTAAAAGCCGCAGTTCCGGAGGCAAGAACTGCGTCGCCATCGAATCCTAGAAGTCCTCATTTCTCGCCTAAAAATGTTATCGACGTAATTGTGGAAGGTGTCCTACCATTGCTCTCATCGACACTGGAGCCGCTGTTTCGGTCATCCACGCCGACCTCTGCCGTTCTATTCGAAAAGTCATGACGCCCCTTTCAGGACTCTCGTTACGCACCGCCAGTTCACAGCCCATTAAGCCGCTAGCCGCTTGCACAGTTCGTGTCGTCATCCAGAACAATTCCTACACCATTGAATTCATCGTGCTGCCAGCTTGCTCTCACGACATCATCCTCGGGTGGGACTTTCTTTCCCACAATAACGCTATCATTAATTGTTCCCGTGCTGAAGTCGAGCTTTCTTCTGTTATTTTCAACGGTTCCTGTAATGCCGCTACAAAATTACTCGTCGCTGAAGACACCGACGTCCCGCCCAGCTCCTCCGTCATCGTGCCCCTGTGCTGTACCTCTGTCCCCGACGCCACTGTTTTGTTTACGCCTTCTGTCATTTTCTTTCGCCGCAAATGCCTTCCACTACCTTCCGCCGTTTTGGCTGTGCGTGATGGCGCCACCACTATGTTGGTGACCAATCCGTCAGCGACCCCGTGCGCTCTTCTACAGGGAAAACACTTGGCTTCGCAGAGCTTGTAGATGCTCGTCTAGTTGTTGACGTACCAGGTGATCTTTCTGATGTTGAGATCAGTGAACTGAGTGCTTCTCCATGTTCGCCCGGGCTATTGCCATCCGATGCCTTTGCCCACTGCATCGACGCCAATCTGGATGCAACCCAGCGAGAACGTATTACTTCATTGCTTTCGAAGTTTCGTTCTTCCTTTGATTGCACGCAAACCTCGCTGGGCCGCACGTCTACTGTTACGCACTCATTCGACACAGGATCACATGCTCCACTTCGACAGCGCCCATATCGTGTGTCTCCGACAGAGCGGCGAACCATTGAAGACCACGTCACAGATATGCTTCAACGAGGTGTTATTCGCCCCTCGAAGAGTCCGTGGGCTTCACCAGTGGTTCTGGTTAAGAAGAAACACGGCTCTATTCGGTTTTGCGTTGATTATCGCCGCTTGAATACCATCACAAGAAAAGACGTGTACCCTCTTCCGCGTATCGACGATGCGCTGGACTGTCTGCAGGGAGCGAATTTTTCTCGTCACTCGACTTACGCTCCGGGTACTGGCAAGTTCCCATGGCCGAGGCTGATCGCGCAAAGACGGCATTTGTAACCCCAGACGGCCTTTACGAATTTAACGTTATGCCGTTTGGCTTTGCAACGCCCCCGCCACGTTCGAAAGAATGATGGACAGTCTCCTCCGTGGCCTCAAGTGGAAGACGTGCCTCTGTTACCTGGACGACGTAGTCGTTTTCTCCCCCGATTTGGAGACACACCTGATTCGCCTAGAACAAGTCCTGACTTGCCTTGCGAACGCTGGGCTGCAGCTAAACCTAAAAAAATGCCACTTCGCCGCACGCAAGCTTACCATCCTGGGTCATGTCGTTTCCAAAGACGGCATCAGCCCCGACGCAACAAAGCTTCGAGCCGTTGCAGAGTTCCCGAAGCCGACCACACTGAAGGCGCTTCGGAGCTTCATTGGCCTCTGTTCGTATTTTCGACGGTTTGTTCGCAACTTCGCGACCATCATTTCGCCTCTTACCAAGCTCCTCGGTAACGACAGCGGCATTTCTGCTTGGTCACCATCCTGCGACGAGGCGTTTGCGACACTGCGTCGTTTGTGGACATCCCCGCCTATATTACGGCATTTCGACCCGTCGGCCCCCACGGAAGTGCACACTGATGCGAGTGGGATTGGCCTCGGTGCCGTGCTCGCTCAGCGGAAATCCGGCTGTGAGGAGTATGTTGTTGCGTACACAAGTCGGGCACTGACGAAAGCAGAAACAAATTACTCCGTCACAGAGAAGGAATGCTTGGCCATAATATGGGCGCTTGGGAAGTTCCGCCCGTACTTGTATGGCCGCCCATTTGACGTGGTGACCGATCACCACGCGCTTTGTTGGCTCGCCTCCCTGAAGGATCCTTCAGGTCGTCTTGGGCGGTGGGCTCTTCGCCTGCAAGAATATGATATCCGCGTGGTTTACCGTTCCGGCCGTAAGCATTCGGATGCTGACGCACTCTCCCGCTCTCCAATCCCGGCTGACGTGTCTCACCTTGCCACAGCGGACTGTAGCTTGTCGTCGCTCAGTGTCACCAACATGACTGCCGAGCAGCGTAAGGACCCATGGATAGCTTCCATCATGGGCGTCCTGTCTGGTCCTTCAGCTACCGGCGCACCCAGAGCACTGCGACGACAAGCCTCTCACTACCAACTGCGTGAAGAGCTCCTTTATCGTCGGAATTACAACTCGGACGGTCGGAAGTGGCTTTTGGTTATCCCACGCCATCTGCGTGCCGACATCTGCTCCGCCTTTCATGCCGACCCGAGTTGCGCGCACGCTGGCGTCCTCAAAACGTACGAGCGACTACACCTACGTTACTATTGGAGGGGCATGTATACCTACGTGCGGAAGTACGTGCGCTCATGTCCGGAGTGTCAGCGTCGCAAATCACCGCCTATTCGCTCTACAGCCCCGTTGCAACCACTACCGTGCCCCTCGAAACCCTTTGATCGCGTTGGAATCGATCTGTACGGGCTGCCTTTAACGGCTGCCGGTAACCGGTGGATAATTGTAGCGGTCGACCACCTCACAAGGTACGCCGAAACAGCTGCCTTGCCGGCATCCACGGCTCGTGACGTCGCCAGTTTTCTTTTGCGTCACTTTGTACTTCGTCACGGAGCGCCTCAGGAACTTCTGAGTGATCGTGGCCGCGTTTTCCTATCGGACGTTGTGAAAGCTCTACTCGCCGAATGTCACGTTGTTCACCGCACGAGCTCCTCGTACCGCCCGCAAACCAATGGGCTCACAGAGCGCTTCAACCGCACCCTGGGAGATATGCTATCAATGTACGTGTCGTCGGATCACTCCAATTGGGACCTCGTACTTCCGTTCATAACGTATGCATACAACACGGCTACGCAGACAACGACAGGATTCTCTCCGTTTTTCTTACTTTATGGACGCGAGCCGACCTGTACAGTGGATACCATTCTGCCTTACAACCCTGACGCCACAGAATTTAAACCGGTTTCGCAACTAGCGCTACAAGCCGAAGAGTGTCGCCAACTCGCCCGTTCCTTTACAACTGCAGACCAACAGCGCCAGAAGCATCGCCGTGACGATTTCACCACCCCTCCGACATTTGAACCCGGCTCACATGTCTGGCTTTGGGTGCCCTGCCCGACACCGGGTCTCTCCTCTAAACTTGTCGCCAAATATCATGGCCCTTACAAAGTCATCGCCCGCACTTCGCCCGTGAACTACATTGTGGAACCAGTCACCCCCTCCTCTGATCTTCGCCGCCGGGGGCGTGAAACAGTCCACGTTCAACGACTGAAGCCCTACTACGACCCCCTGGTGTCGTCCTCACCCTAAGTCGCCAGGATGGCTCCTTTTCACCGGGGGCGATTGTAGCAAGGATAACGAGCAGCTCTTAACGCCATCAGCTTATCCGGGTATGCGCCATATCAAGAAAGTGCCATGGCGATCGTGGCCAATCTATGCACGACGGTATGCGCGCACGCTGGTAGCAGTGGAAGAAGAAGTACGGCTGAAGGTGCTCGCGCGCGAGTTCGGCCATCGTCGGTACGCTTGTACCTGCGCTCGCCTTGCTTCTGCTCCTGCCAATAAACAACGTTCGGTCTTCTACCGGAGGGTCAACTATATCCCTTACAATATATATATATATAATATATATATATATATTATATATATATATATATAATATAAATATATATATATATACACATAATCACATTGTCTCGGAAAGGAAGAAATACCGGTTCGGTTATAGTTCGGGTTCAAGCATATTCATTTCGTACCGGTTCAGTTCCGGTTTGAAAAAATCATGCGCCACACCGGTTCGCAGTCCGGTTCGGAATATTGAACCCGTTTGAGAATCGTTTCAGCCCTGAATTATGAGTGAATGGCAAAAGAAACAGTTTGGTATACTTTAAATTCACCAAGAAGTGTATCTTTCTTCACTCAAATACTGTTTTTTTTAAATAAGCGTGGTGCAATACTGCACTCAATGTTTCAAGTTTAGGTCAGATATAATACGAAATGTACCACATCTTTTTTTAACCATCCGCTGCACAAAGCCACAGCCAAAAGACACGACTGTGTGTTTTATTTGTGCCCCTTGCTGCGGTTTATTGTACCTCTTCGATTTAAAGAATAACTTACTACATTGCCCATTCCCTTTAATCACTTCCTTTTTACGTCACTGCTGATGCGGGATAGCAAAATATTTTGAAGGTTTTTGGTGTTCACCACTTCTTATATAAACAACGTCCTTGAGGTCATATTAAATTGATTGAGATACCATGACTCACTTTTTTCAAATAATGGAAGGTACGGCTTCGTTTCCATAGTCAAATTGGGATCCCTAGCCAAGCATGTATAAAGGCGCGGGAAAAAAATACCGCCGACCACAGGCTGCGGCCCCTTCGTTATCGGGATTGCTACCAGGACAAGATAATGCTGCCTGCATCCTTATTGCAAACAATCAACAAATAACAAGGAGGAACTTCCACGTAAAGCACGCACACACGCACGCACACACAATAAGGCGTTTTGTTCGCCTAAAGAGTACCTTTTTCTGTGCAATAGAATACTAAAGACCCTAGTGTAATTCCGCGAAACCCGACGTCCAGTGCGCAACGCTGGACACACCTCTCCATTCGAAAGATTACAATCTCAAGAATTTCGAAATGACACTCGCAATTTCGAATGGACATGTCATTTCTCTTATACTACCCGCCGGGGTGTCACGGTGGCAAAGACACTATGCTGCTGAGGACAAGTACGCGGGATCGATTCCCGGCCGCCGCGGCCGCTAATATGATGAAGGCGAAAAGCGAAAACGCCCATCTGTACGAGATTTCAGCGCATGTGAAGGATACTCAGGTGGTGAAAATTAATCACGAGCCCCCCTCTACGGTGCGCCTTCTCACATGTGTACCGTAAGCGCATTAATATACCACATATTCAAATATTCAGTTTCACCATAATGATCTGATGAGGAAAATTGTGCGACGTATCGAGAATTTGGAGGCGCATGAAGGAAAGAAGCCCCCAATGACACTGACCACCGTTATCAATAACAGGAATGTCAAACCCTTCTATGGTGAACCGGAAACCGATATTTATTTCTTGGTCCAGTTCCGTGTCGCATTCATTCAGCCGGCTCACAAAATAACGGTTCAGTTCATGTTCGATACCCTAATAAATGGGAGAGCGGATCACAATGCAAAACCGAAATTTTATTCGGAGGAAAGACACGTCAGTTTTCCATAACTTTCATTGATGCCAAGTGATGCTGACTAGATATTATAGATAAGGTAGAACTCCCGACCTAGCGATCGGGATCCGTCTTAAACTATATTCGAGCATTGTGGCCTTCAGGTGTTCAAAGAATGACCAGGAATGTTAACATGCCTTGAGAGAGGCAAAGAAGGACAGGTTTTTGCATGTTCGTAAACCTCAAAAGGAAGGGTGGTTCAGTCTGGCCGATATATGGTTTGCCGCAGGGGGTGCACTCCTGCAGCAATACGACGTTGGCGGCGTGACAGTTAAATGTCGCTCCTAAATTAACACAATAGTTTTAGGCTCTGCTGGCGGCGCACTGTATGGTGGTCATTTGTGGCCATACCTTACACCGTGATTGGTTGCGAAGCATGCAACCAGTAGTTTGTGGTCAGCTGATGCTGGATTTGGTGAGAACGTCTCCCAAATTTCGCTCCGTCTATAAACAACGCGTGGTGGGTAGGGAAATATTCTTTTTAGACGTTTACTTTGAACAAGAATATTGTGATGTTTCCTTAGTATGGACGCAACTTTCGGGGAAGAGGCCGAATGGTTCCAAACGAGTTTTGTTTGGGGGTTGGGTGTAGGAGCGGTACAACTTGTTAGCTGGCGTAATCGCGTCGTCCATCACCTGCTCTGGGTATTTTTTAATCAAAAGCTCTGTTTTAAGTTTTTATGCAATAAGAATCGAAATCCGCTTGGCTTGTTAAGACTGGCCTAAAACGGTGAGATTTGCTCTAAGGTATTGCGGTCTTGCATTGCCTGACATGGCTGCTGTGGAAGTGAAAATACTGGCGCGTGTCAATAGGTTTCTATCAAGATTAGTCTGAAGCCTGTCCTAAGAAACTGTGGCTGTAACATCCAGGTAATTTATGCAGTGCATCCACTATGAATGAGACAGGGAGATACTAGGATACGAAATGTTAAAAGCCTCAAAAAACTTAAAAAGTTTCAGTTCATCATGCTGCTATATCATGAATATGGTAGCATGGAAACACAACTGTAAAAGAATAACCTCTCCCTCAAACTCATGGCTGACAGACAAATACAAAGAAAAGGCAAAAAAGTGACTGTTCAAGACGACTTATCTTGCTCCTTATATTAAGCCTAAATACCTAATTACATGCAGCGAAAAAGAAGCTAAAAGAAGATATTTTGCGCAAAACCAGACAAAGGGAGAAATAGCACTAAAATAGGAAATCGCTCAATATGTTTTAAATAAAAACCCACAACCGCATAAAATTTCTAAAGGTGTTCTCAAGGACGCCACTCATAGTGACCGCAGAGACAATGCCAATCAAGTTTTGAGCTTCTTCTGTAACGTCGAGTGAATCATTACTCTAAGAAATGAAGTGGTCTTAGATCGACTACCTCATTCGTTCTTTGAATTTCTTACGACTTAAGTAAAATACTCAGCGTAATGTGTAGACGAAAAGTGACAAGTTGTGACCCTTATGGATATAATTCCTCAAATATAACAATGCTAGCTCACCTTATATCATACGTAATACCCTTTATTGTAAATTAATTGCTCAAAACAGGTGTTTTCCCGTAGGGTAAAATATTCACCCAAGCGTTTCTAGCAGGGTAAAATGACCACCCTACCCAAGAAGCACACAAGTAATTACTGAATTACAACTGGCGAATTAGCAGTTTACCTGTTTAAGGACAGTAATTTCGCTTCCTATTCGGGTATTGTAGTGACCCCGCGCCTACTTCACTTACTGACCTACTAAAAAAACAAACCTAAGAGAGTACTTGATTCGTGGGAATCATTTTATCGACTTCAAAAATGCTTTTGACATCATTATTCATGGCAGTCTTTTAAGTATACTTGAAGCGCTATGGAAAACTGGACCACCGTTTTAAATTTTGCCAAGCTATCTCCTTAAACGTACCTAGAAGATAGAAAATTGAGATTAGTATTCCACAAACAAAACGACTATTATTTTCGCACATCAAGGCTTGCAGAAGAACTTTTACACTAATTATTCAGAACTGCTACAGCTTCGAATAACCAAAAAAGCTGATGCTGACAGAATTCTCTTCCGGCTTCCTTTACAATTTTGAAACAGCTGTCTCTTCCCCGGTAGTTGAGCAATTTTATAGATATAATTTCTTATTTTGCTGTGTGTTTCTTACTCATGGGTCGAGTTCTTTGTATTGACTTTTTTACAGAGTCGTACTGCTTTTTGCATATTTCTTTCACAACAGCTTTGTTCAAATCTTTGTCTTACGCTTTACTGGGCTGCTCAGCGACAAAGAAGATGGTTCCACCTGCTTCAATTTTCCGACCCTTGTTATCGACAACCGCCGCCTTTTAAATCCATTTCCAGAAAATGCAATTTTTCTGTTTCATTTTCTGGTATACCTTCTGAACATTCGTAAATCGGTCGGTTTTGCTGCTTAGGCATGGAAAGTTTCTTTTGATAGCAGCTAACCGTCAGCCTTGCTTAGCCTGTTTTTTTTCGAAATGGTCTGTCACATTTGCTGTAGTGGCGGTCAAGTATTTTTGCTGAAATCTTCATATGTCAAGACAATAGAATCCCATCACAGACCAAACATCAGTGACCAGATTACAACCCCACTGACGGCTAGGCAAAATCACCATGTATTGTTTACCACTACTGAAAAAAGTGGTATAATTCCCAAAACTAACCTGAAAAAACATGAGGAGTCATTTGTTAATGCTTTTTGCAAAACAGCCACCATGCGGAAGAGTTGTCGGGCCCTTTGATGTTGTGAATGCAGTGCTGCCCTTGGTGTAGTCTTCCTTCTAATGAAGCCTCCACTGAAGCACCCTGCTTATTCAACAATGCAACCATCTTCACTTCCGAGGGACGAAGAAATGGCAACATTCGTGGCGTTGTATGAGTGCCTGCCCTTTCATTTTATCTGGTCGGGTTACAGCACCACACCAGGGTTTGGAGCACCATTACTGTTGTCACTACGAGACTGCCGTAACAGAGGCTTTTCTGCGGATAGGCCAGGAGTTTTATACAGTTTTAAGATGAACACACACACGATGTAAATAGGAAGTGCGGGCGTGAAGGGGCCGTCGCAAAAGAAGCAATGTCATAGATGGTTTCAATACAGTTGCGAAATACGCGCTACGTTTAAAAATGCATGGCAGCTGCTTCACTTAATATGGCGAAGTGTCATCGACGTGCAGGACTCCCACCAAACAAGGAACCGAGAACGAAATTTAGCTGGATGGCTTAGGTCATGGTAACGAGGGTAAGGAGTGACAACAACTTGTGCAATCAAATCGACCACGCACTCGCTGGATGTGCAAATCTATACAAAAGCAATGTACCTAATGGGCTCTTGACAGATGAATAAATGAAAGGAATGACCGCCGGGTGTCTGTGACCAAACTATAGGAGGACATCAGATACCAGTTCTGCGTTCTTCCGTGGAATACTAAGCATTTTCTTAATGCATCGTGCATGATAATGAAGGGAAAGCTGCGGCCAAAGACTCAGAGGAACTTTTCGGGAGCCACATTGGCTTTGCATGTCACTGTACCGAAGACATTCAGAAACAACCAGGCCCCGCGTCGCCGAAAGTTGTACTGTGATTGCATAGGGGGTTGCGCTAGCTCGGCTACCAGAATCCAGAAATTTCACTATGTGAACAAAGAAGGCCAAGAAGATACAAGCCAATGCAAGAGAACGGCTCCCAATGTATCTGTAGTGGTTGAAGGTGACCTGTTAGCCATAAGAATTGTGTTTTCCAGCTCTGGCGTAGGTCGCAAGACCCGTCGTAACGGTAACTAAACCATAGATGTCTGCTGAAAATAAACGGCGGTTCACGCGGTCGCAGTGCTGGCTACGCCTATATGGCGGATACCTCTTCATGACATTGGAGGGCAAAATTTATGTTCAGGCGCTAGAGGACGACATAGATTAGGTCAGGAACGTCCAGTGTTCTTCGTACAGTCTACCAAGCCATCTTAAAGAAGAAATGTACTCCGTGTAGTGTAAACATACTTGGCCTCGGGATAGTTCAATATCCCGCGCATAGAGCTATTGGCGATTTGTAAAATAAAAAGTCGCGAGAAAACAGGTGTTGAAGATCTTCTCTGTGTCCGTAGGTTGATCGACCTAATTTCGAAACTGCAGTCCAAGTCTCTCTTCCACCGACCAGACCTGTAGGCAAGCACATATATAAGCTCTTGGAGACGCGCCGCAGATCAACATTGTGACCTTGTCGTATCTATTATAGATATTAGCCGACACAGATCACGGTCCCTTGTGTTAAACCTGAATTGCCTACCTGAATCGAAGCAAAAATTTACCACTGATATCACAAGCAGGTTTTACATTTTGTCTTTCCATGTTCGGTTGTTGGGTATGTTCGTTAGCGAGTCGATAAAAGGAGACTAGCATATGCTGATATTCCATCGTCTTTTCGTGTACGTTAAGAAGTGGCTACGGTGCGAACGACATTGCTGCTGGGTAGGTGTGTACCTCATCGTGAACCGACGGGCTCAAGAAAATCTGCAGGGTATAATGCAAAATACGGGAGTCGAGCGTCGACATTGCAGCATCTTGTTCATGGGTAGCTAAATGCGGCGCTGCTATGGAGCAAATCTGCGGAGGGACTACTGATTTGAACCCGGCTCACATGTCTGGCTTTGGGTGCCCTGCCCAACACCGGGTCTCTCCTCTAAACTTGTCGCCAAATATCATGGCCCTTACAAAGTCATCGCCCGCACTTCGCCCGTGAACTACATTGTGGAACCAGTCACCCCCTCCTCTGATCTTCGCCGCCGGGGGCGTGAAACAGTCCACGTTCAACGACTGAAGCCCTACTACGACCCCCTGGTGTCGTCCTCACCCTAAGTCGCCAGGATGGCTCCTTTTCACCGGGGGCGATTGTAGCAAGGATAACGAGCAGCTCTTAACGCCATCAGCTTATCCGGGTATGCGCCATATCAAGAAAGAGTGCCATGCGATCGTGGCCAATCTATGCACGACGGTATGCGCGCACGCTGGTAGCGGTGGAAGAAGAAGTACGGCTGAAGGTGCTTGGCGCGTGTGTTCGGCCATCGTCGGTACGCTTGTACCTGCGCTCGCCTTGCTTCTGCTCCTGCCAATAAACAACGTTCGGTCTACTACCGGAGGGTCAACTATATCCCTTACAATATATATATATATATATATATATATATATATATATATATATATATATATATATATATATATATATATATATACACATAATCACATTGTCTCGGAAAGGAAGAAATACCGGTTCGGTTATAGTTCGGGTTCAAGCATATTCATTTCGTACCGGTTCAGTTCCGGTTTGAAAAAATCATGCGCCACACCGGTTCGCAGTCCGGTTCGGAATATTGAACCCGTTTGAGAATCGTTTCAGCCCTGAATTATGAGTGAATGGCAAAAGAAACAGTTTGGTATACTTTAAATTCACCAAGAAGTGTATCTTTCTTCACTCAAAATACTGTTTTTTTTAAATAAGCGTGGTGCAATACTGCACTCAATGTTTCAAGTTTAGGTCAGATATAATACGAAATGTACCACATCTTTTTTTAACCATCCGCTGCACAAAGCCACAGCCAAAAGACACGACTGTGTGTTTTATTTGTGCCCCTTGCTGCGGTTTATTGTACCTCTTCGATTTAAAGAATAACTTACTACATTGCCCATTCCCTTTAATCACTTCCTTTTTACGTCACTGCTGATGCGGGATAGCAAAATATTTTGAAGGTTTTTGGTGTTCACCACTTCTTATATAAACAACGTCCTTGAGGTCATATTAAATTGATTGAGATACCATGACTCACTTTTTTCAAATAATGGAAGGTACGGCTTCGTTTCCATAGTCAAATTGGGATCCCTAGCCAAGCATGTATAAAGGCGCGGGAAAAAAATACCGCCGACCACAGGCTGCGGCCCCTTCGTTATCGGGATTGCTACCAGGACAAGATAATGCTGCCTGCATCCTTATTGCAAAAAAAATCAACAAATAACAAGGAGGAACTTCCACGTAAAGCACGCACACACGCACGCACACACAATAAGGCGTTTTGTTCGCCTAAAGAGTACCTTTTTCTGTGCAATAGAATACTAAAGACCCTAGTGTAATTCCGCGAAACCCGACGTCCAGTGCGCAACGCTGGACACACCTCTCCATTCGAAAGATTACAATCTCAAGAATTTCGAAATGACACTCGCAATTTCGAATGGACATGTCATTTCTCTTATACTACCCGCCGGGGTGTCACGGTGGCAAAGACACTATGCTGCTGAGGACAAGTACGCGGGATCGATTCCCGGCCGCCGCGGCCGCTAATATGATGAAGGCGAAAAGCGAAAACGCCCATCTGTACGAGATTTCAGCGCATGTGAAGGATACTCAGGTGGTGAAAATTAATCACGAGCCCCCCTCTACGGTGCGCCTTCTCACATGTGTACCGTAAGCGCATTAATATACCACATATTCAAATATTCAGTTTCACCATAATGATCTGATGAGGAAAATTGTGCGACGTATCGAGAATTTGGAGGCGCATGAAGGAAAGAAGCCCCCAATGACACTGACCACCGTTATCAATAACAGGAATGTCAAACCCTTCTATGGTGAACCGGAAACCGATATTTATTTCTTGGTCCAGTTCCGTGTCGCATTCATTCAGCCGGCTCACAAAATAACGGTTCAGTTCATGTTCGATACCCTAATAAATGGGAGAGCGGATCACAATGCAAAAACCGAAATTTTATTCGGAGGAAAGACACGTTAGTTTCCCATAACTTTCATTGATGCCAAGTGATGCTGACTAGATATTATAGATAAGGTAGAACTCCCGACCTAGCGATCGGGATCCGTCTTAAACTATATTCGAGCATTGTGGCCTTCAGGTGTTCAAAGAATGACCAGGAATGTTAACATGCCTTGAGAGAGGCAAAGAAGGACAGGTTTTTGCATGTTCGTAAACCTCAAAAGGAAGGGTGGTTCAGTCTGGCCGATATATGGTTTGCCGCAGGGGGTGCACTCCTGCAGCAATACGACGTTGGCGGCGTGACAGTTAAATGTCGCTCCTAAATTAACACAATAGTTTTAGGCTCTGCTGGCGGCGCACTGTATGGTGGTCATTTGTGGCCATACCTTACACCGTGATTGGTTGCGAAGCATGCAACCAGTAGTTTGTGGTCAGCTGATGCTGGATTTGGTGAGAACGTCTCCCAAATTTCGCTCCGTCTATAAACAACGCGTGGTGGGTAGGGAAATATTCTTTTTAGACGTTTACTTTGAACAAGAATATTGTGATGTTTCCTTAGTATGGACGCAACTTTCGGGGAAGAGGCCGAATGGTTCCAAACGAGTTTTGTTTGGGGGTTGGGTGTAGGAGCGGTACAACTTGTTAGCTGGCGTAATCGCGTCGTCCATCACCTGCTCTGGGTATTTTTTTAATCAAAAGCTCTGTTTTAAGTTTTATGCAATAAGAATCGAAATCCGCTTGGCTTGTTAAGACTGGCCTAAAACGGTGAGATTTGCTCTAAGGTATTGCGGTCTTGCATTGCCTGACATGGCTGCTGTGGAAGTGAAAATACTGGCGCGTGTCAATAGGTTTCTATCAAGATTAGTCTGAAGCCTGTCCTAAGAAACTGTGGCTGTAACATCCAGGTAATTTATGCAGTGCATCCACTATGAATGAGACAGGGAGATACTAGGATACGAAATGTTAAAAGCCTCAAAAAACTTAAAAAGTTTCAGTTCATCATGCTGCTATATCATGAATATGGTAGCATGGAAACACAACTGTAAAAGAATAACCTCTCCCTCAAACTCATGGCTGACAGACAAATACAAAGAAAAGGCAAAAAAGTGACTGTTCAAGACGACTTATCTTGCTCCTTATATTAAGCCTAAATACCTAATTACATGCAGCGAAAAAGAAGCTAAAAGAAGATATTTTGCGCAAAACCAGACAAAGGGAGAAATAGCACTAAAATAGGAAATCGCTCAATATGTTTTAAATAAAAACCCACAACCGCATAAAATTTCTAAAGGTGTTCTCAAGGACGCCACTCATAGTGACCGCAGAGACAATGCCAATCAAGTTTTGAGCTTCTTCTGTAACGTCGAGTGAATCATTACTCTAAGAAATGAAGTGGTCTTAGATCGACTACCTCATTCGTTCTTTGAATTTCTTACGACTTAAGTAAAATACTCAGCGTAATGTGTAGACGAAAAGTGACAAGTTGTGACCCTTATGGATATAATTCCTCAAATATAACAATGCTAGCTCACCTTATATCATACGTAATACCCTTTATTGTAAATTAATTGCTCAAAACAGGTGTTTTCCCGTAGGGTAAAATATTCACCCAAGCGTTTCTAGCAGGGTAAAATGACCACCCTACCCAAGAAGCACACAAGTAATTACTGAATTACAACTGGCGAATTAGCAGTTTACCTGTTTAAGGACAGTAATTTCGCTTCCTATTCGGGTATTGTAGTGACCCCGCGCCTACTTCACTTACTGACCTACTAAAAAAACAAACCTAAGAGAGTACTTGATTCGTGGGAATCATTTTATCGACTTCAAAAATGCTTTTGACATCATTATTCATGGCAGTCTTTTAAGTATACTTGAAGCGCTATGGAAAACTGGACCACCGTTTTAAATTTTGCCAAGCTATCTCCTTAAACGTACCTAGAAGATA
The DNA here is from genome assembly GCA_013339765.2 of Haemaphysalis longicornis. NCBI lineage: Eukaryota > Metazoa > Arthropoda > Arachnida > Ixodida > Ixodidae > Haemaphysalis > Haemaphysalis longicornis. The sequence goes on from CM023458.1 coordinate 6,275,984, forward strand.
GAAAATTGAGATTAGTATTCCACAAACAAAACGACTATTATTTTCGCACATCAAGGCTTGCAGAAGAACTTTTACACTAATTATTCAGAACTGCTACAGCTTCGAATAACCAAAAAAGCTGATGCTGACAGAATTCTCTTCCGGCTTCCTTTACAATTTTGAAACAGCTGTCTCTTCCCCGGTAGTTGAGCAATTTTATAGATATAATTTCTTATTTTGCTGTGTGTTTCTTACTCATGGGTCGAGTTCTTTGTATTGACTTTTTTACAGAGTCGTACTGCTTTTTGCATATTTCTTTCACAACAGCTTTGTTCAAATCTTTGTCTTACGCTTTACTGGGCTGCTCAGCGACAAAGAAGATGGTTCCACCTGCTTCAATTTTCCGACCCTTGTTATCGACAACCGCCGCCTTTTAAATCCATTTCCAGAAAATGCAATTTTTCTGTTTCATTTTCTGGTATACCTTCTGAACATTCGTAAATCGGTCGGTTTTGCTGCTTAGGCATGGAAAGTTTCTTTTGATAGCAGCTAACCGTCAGCCTTGCTTAGCCTGTTTTTTTTCGAAATGGTCTGTCACATTTGCTGTAGTGGCGGTCAAGTATTTTTGCTGAAATCTTCATATGTCAAGACAATAGAATCCCATCACAGACCAAACATCAGTGACCAGATTACAACCCCACTGACGGCTAGGCAAAATCACCATGTATTGTTTACCACTACTGAAAAAAGTGGTATAATTCCCAAAACTAACCTGAAAAAACATGAGGAGTCATTTGTTAATGCTTTTTGCAAAACAGCCACCATGCGGAAGAGTTGTCGGGCCCTTTGATGTTGTGAATGCAGTGCTGCCCTTGGTGTAGTCTTCCTTCTAATGAAGCCTCCACTGAAGCACCCTGCTTATTCAACAATGCAACCATCTTCACTTCCGAGGGACGAAGAAATGGCAACATTCGTGGCGTTGTATGAGTGCCTGCCCTTTCATTTTATCTGGTCGGGTTACAGCACCACACCAGGGTTTGGAGCACCATTACTGTTGTCACTACGAGACTGCCGTAACAGAGGCTTTTCTGCGGATAGGCCAGGAGTTTTATACAGTTTTAAGATGAACACACACACGATGTAAATAGGAAGTGCGGGCGTGAAGGGGCCGTCGCAAAAGAAGCAATGTCATAGATGGTTTCAATACAGTTGCGAAATACGCGCTACGTTTAAAAATGCATGGCAGCTGCTTCACTTAATATGGCGAAGTGTCATCGACGTGCAGGACTCCCACCAAACAAGGAACCGAGAACGAAATTTAGCTGGATGGCTTAGGTCATGGTAACGAGGGTAAGGAGTGACAACAACTTGTGCAATCAAATCGACCACGCACTCGCTGGATGTGCAAATCTATACAAAAGCAATGTACCTAATGGGCTCTTGACAGATGAATAAATGAAAGGAATGACCGCCGGGTGTCTGTGACCAAACTATAGGAGGACATCAGATACCAGTTCTGCGTTCTTCCGTGGAATACTAAGCATTTTCTTAATGCATCGTGCATGATAATGAAGGGAAAGCTGCGGCCAAAGACTCAGAGGAACTTTTCGGGAGCCACATTGGCTTTGCATGTCACTGTACCGAAGACATTCAGAAACAACCAGGCCCCGCGTCGCCGAAAGTTGTACTGTGATTGCATAGGGGGTTGCGCTAGCTCGGCTACCAGAATCCAGAAATTTCACTATGTGAACAAAGAAGGCCAAGAAGATACAAGCCAATGCAAGAGAACGGCTCCCAATGTATCTGTAGTGGTTGAAGGTGACCTGTTAGCCATAAGAATTGTGTTTTCCAGCTCTGGCGTAGGTCGCAAGACCCGTCGTAACGGTAACTAAACCATAGATGTCTGCTGAAAATAAACGGCGGTTCACGCGGTCGCAGTGCTGGCTACGCCTATATGGCGGATACCTCTTCATGACATTGGAGGGCAAAATTTATGTTCAGGCGCTAGAGGACGACATAGATTAGGTCAGGAACGTCCAGTGTTCTTCGTACAGTCTACCAAGCCATCTTAAAGAAGAAATGTACTCCGTGTAGTGTAAACATACTTGGCCTCGGGATAGTTCAATATCCCGCGCATAGAGCTATTGGCGATTTGTAAAATAAAAAGTCGCGAGAAAACAGGTGTTGAAGATCTTCTCTGTGTCCGTAGGTTGATCGACCTAATTTCGAAACTGCAGTCCAAGTCTCTCTTCCACCGACCAGACCTGTAGGCAAGCACATATATAAGCTCTTGGAGACGCGCCGCAGATCAACATTGTGACCTTGTCGTATCTATTATAGATATTAGCCGACACAGATCACGGTCCCTTGTGTTAAACCTGAATTGCCTACCTGAATCGAAGCAAAAATTTACCACTGATATCACAAGCAGGTTTTACATTTTGTCTTTCCATGTTCGGTTGTTGGGTATGTTCGTTAGCGAGTCGATAAAAGGAGACTAGCATATGCTGATATTCCATCGTCTTTTCGTGTACGTTAAGAAGTGGCTACGGTGCGAACGACATTGCTGCTGGGTAGGTGTGTACCTCATCGTGAACCGACGGGCTCAAGAAAATCTGCAGGGTATAATGCAAAATACGGGAGTCGAGCGTCGACATTGCAGCATCTTGTTCATGGGTAGCTAAATGCGGCGCTGCTATGGAGCAAATCTGCGGAGGGACTACTGATTGTGGCGAAGTTGTTCAAGAAACGTGGAAATAGGAACAATATGCACCAAAAGGGTAGCCGTCTATAAAAAAAATGACATTGGACTGACACACAGCACAAATTTATTCCCTGTCGGGACAGCCACCTTGTAGGTTCGAGAAGGTAACGAAGGATAATAATCTTCCCACAGGAAAAATGTAACTTTTACGAGTTAAACTCAATTGCGACCTCGCCGAAAACTGGCAGAGCATTTGAAAGGTGCTCGGATAGGTGTGTCTGTGACACGTTAAAAAAATTGTCACGTTATTGCGAGAGCACAGGCATGTACGTCACTGAACTCCGTCGGCTGCCGAATCTATTATTCGCCTTAAAGGCACAATGGACATTGTACAAATCAAAACGGATGATCTAAAGTAGTAATAGCAATCAGGTGCAATAAAAGCTATGTATTTTCGATCCCGATCGTCAAAAGCTACCAACCATCATTGGGATTGCAATTCAATTGACGAAAAATTTGGGGCTCTGTACAAGGTGTTAACGGGGAGAGAAAAAAGGTGAGTATAGGCGTCTATCAACGACTGAACGTCAAGCCACACTTAGCAAATGAGAGCCTGATCAATGACCGCTAAGGGGCACATGACGTTTTGGTATTTTTTGCTTGTAATCCACAATACTTCTTGTCCCAGCATTTTACTAGCATGCCAGGGGACGTCCAAGCACTAGCGCATAGTGATAATATGCCATGGAAATTACGTCATTCCCTTGCGGTTGAATGCCGCAGGTGTTACCATAAAAGATTTTGGATGCACAACTGTGAATAGACCTGACAGTGGAACTATAATAACGTTGTGCCGTCGATGTCTGACCAAAATGTATTCTGGCTAAATCAATTGTCTATGTTTGCGCAAAGAGGTTTGGGGGATCTATATTGGGTTGATGACAAATCTGGGGTTGCCATACTTGTAAAATCGTCTTGTCCTGGAGGTAAAAAAAACCTGTTGTTCGGCCAATGTTTTAGTGCAAAATGAGGTCTAGCTATGCAACCGACACTGTCAACAAGAGTCCTAATTAAGTGCTTTGATCGAAACGCGGAATTTTAAGAAAGTGAGATGCCCATGATTTTCAGGCACTTGCAAATGTCAAAACTGTGTGACGTACTGTTAGAAGCCGCAACAGTAGCACACCGGAGGGTGGTGACAAGACGTATTTGCTGTTCGGGACCGGTCACAACCTGCAAATATTAGCCAACATACAGAGTTGCGCAGAAGCGAGACTGAACACGTTGTTAAGTACAAATGCAAAGTACATGTGAAGCCACAGGATTTTTGTTGCTCGATCAATGCGAGCGAATTAAAAAAATCAATGCCCAGGATCAGTTCCTAAGGCCACTTATGAAAAACAGTGAGGAGCTGAAGTTTGAATTTCTCAGATCATTTTACGGGAGTAGTAACAGAACCGGCTGAAGCAATGTTGCGTTCCATTGGCCAATCGCACGACACGTAAGTGATCCCGTGCGATATTGTTGCAGAGACGGCGGCAAAAGTCTAAACTCATTAGGAACACATGTACATGTGCAAAAGTGTACTAACCGGGACACTTTGTGATTCAACTAAAGACACATGCTGCCCTTGCGAAGCTAAGGGACCGGATTTTAGATCTTGGTAAGAGCTGTAGCATCACCTCCTGGAGCTGACTTACCTAGCTTTATAGGGGCAAAAAGCATTTTTGGCGATTAGTAATGTTCTCTGAGATAGCAGTCACTGCGACCGGCGGGAATAGGGCGACAGCGAGTAATTCAGGAGGGTTCAGGGGAGAATGGAAAGGGTCACGTGGGCCAAAAAAGTGGAGGCAAGCTGTGAGCCCTTTATCGCAATATACAAATAACGACAACGGAGCAAAAATTACGCTTTCAACAGAGGAATATCGTCTGATAAAGTAGATAACTTACTAATCTTGCTTTCTCAAAGCAGAGCGTCGTTCTAGCTGCTTTGCGAAAAGCTTTTGGAAGCTAGGTCTCTCTGTGTCACGAGATGACACTTCTACTAAGATTATACGATGAAGATTTGCCCTGTGCATATCTTTATTTTTTCCCAAATATGATATTATTCAACTTTATTCTTGGGGGTTTACGGCGTCCATATATTATGCAGTGTCTAGAAGAAAAAACTATGGCACAACCTTTTTTGCATTGCAAACATGTAAAAATCGTTTATAGGCCAATATTTCGATCATCCAATATATTGCCGCGAACTATGCATTGGGTTTCTTTATTTGTGTTTGACTTTTACCACCAATGTACGCCTGTCTGCGCTATCTGTGTTATCTCTGTGCCAATGGAAGCGCATTTCTATTCTTTTTTTCTATGCAGCATGTCTTATCTCTTGTGATAGCCAGAGCATTCCGAACTAACGTGAACAGCCTTTGGTCTGGATGTAATTCGACGGTTCCAGAAGCACTCGGACCTTAGCTAAATTCCCGTGGAGCCGAGGCCGCGGCCTTCGATGTGCCGAGATTCGCCTACGCACGTCACTTTCTTGACTGCTCTTCGCCGCCTGTGTATTCTTTGAGTTGTTAGGGGAGCACAAGATCGCTGCAATAAACTTGTTTTTCTGTTAAGACAGCTGCCTCCTCTTTGTCTACGTGATATCCGGTGAAGGCGCGGGGTACATGCACCCTGAGCCCTCGTCAAGCCGACAAGCAAGCCCAACTCGTGTCACTCGCCAATAGCAAGATCTTCAGTCAGAGTTTCGACTGCTTCCCGATAACGTGAAGAAAGAAGGCATCGGGAAAACCTCCATGATTCCAATTCTTCCCCCGTTCTTCAACAACCCAGCGAGCCCACATCATTTCGTAGGTCTCAATCGGGAGATCCCAAAGACTGCTTGAAACAAGTCGAACGGGTCAGGCTTTTTAACCAATGGAATGACGCAGAGACACTCAGGAAAGTGTTTTTCTACCTGGAAGATTCAGCACGGGTGTGGTTAAAAACCATGAAAGCTCTCTAGTGTATTGGAACGAATACAGAACGCAATTTGTGACGGCGTTCACCACTGTTTTGCGAAGAGAGCGGGCCGAAGGCTTGCTGCAAACGCGGACACAACACCCTAACGAAAGCGTTGTTGTGTTTGTCGAAGAGATGATGAGTCTAATCAGGCGCACTGACCCTTGCATGACAGAAGAATAGAAGTTACGCTTATAATGATCGGTGTCAAAGAAGAACTGTTTGCCGGATTGCTCCGCAATCTGCGGAAAACCATCACCGAATTCGTGTCCGAAGCAAGCACAATTGAGAAGCCCCTCGATAGGCGTGCTAAGCAGTATGACCAAAACTTTTTTGGCCTGGCCAATGTGAGCTACGTTGACAGCACGCCGATTCTGGCCGGCAATCTAGGCGAAACCACCCGTGCAACAGTGAGTCAGGAGCTGCAGAAACTTCTCCCTCCGCTGCCGCAGCCCGAAGTTGCTTCCCTTACCGACGTGATTAGTGAAGAAGTGCAGCAAGCGCTGGGAACTTCAACGAAGCTAGAAGCACCCCGCGAGCAACAAGCCATGTCTTACGCCGCTGCTGTCCGCCGGCCTCGCCCACCTGCATCCTATCGTCACGACGCTCCGTACCGTCGCAACGTGTCGCTGGCCCTACCACCTGCGGGGCAACCCCCGGCCACAAGGAAGACGAGGTGTGGCAAATGGCCGATAATTGTTCGCTGTGCTACCACTTCAGAGAGGCAGACCACATCCACCGTCGCTGCCCCTACAAGAGGATTGGTTTTGGAGGCTTCTGCGTCGACGTACCATGCATCCGACCCGGCCAGGGCTTAATGAGATCGAAGATTACCTGTCCAACACCAACCGAGGTCCAGCGCGCTTCAACCGTTCGCCATCACCCTACCCATACCGGTCGCCAAGCCGTCGAACCAACGCAGACTTTGCGCGTAAGAGGTCCCTCAGCCTACGTAGGGGAAGAAGATAAAGTTGCAGAACGGCGAAAAAATGCAAACCCTCCCACGACGCAACGACTCGCCGAAGAATATGGCCCTAGCTAACCCTGACGTGACTGCCAAACACGACGACAACGACACAGAACGACGTGAACCCGACATGACTAAGCCCGCCGCTCAGACGACTACGGTAACGACAACGCCCACTGCCCAACCGTCAAGACGCACAAGCCGAGACACAACGTCCAGACTCATCCGGAACTCGAGAAAGGCGGAGTCCGACGTCAAGTTGCCTATCGGCGGCTTTGATGTAGACGCCCTCATAGACACGTGAGCCGACTACTCAGTAACGAGCGGATCGTTGGCGTCTAAGCTGAAGAAAGTTACTACCAGATGGGACGGGTGACCAAAGTTGCTTCTCGATCACGGTGTCTCCGTCGCAAAAGCATTGCGCCATTTAAGCAACGTCAATCCCATGTTTTGGTCACTAATTTCACAGAGTACCAGCATTTAAACAAGGGCGCTGCAATTGCGTTCCTTGAAGAAACGCAAGAAGCAAGTGACGTGATTGTGGTCGTCGACTTTCAACGAGCATCCTTAGATACATTCAAGCTCCCGTATCCGTTCGACATCAATACGGCACTACCGCAAGAAAAATGGAAACAATTATTGGCTTTGCTGCAGCGCTACAGCGAGTGTTATTCGTTGAACGCATAAAGTACGTCAGACACTCCAGCAGAGCATCCAATAATTACCGAAGATGGAGCCCGACCTATTCGACAGTAACCGTACCCCGTGTCTTCACGCGAGCGGGAAGCGATCCGGACCCAAGTCGACGACATGCTCAGTCACGACAATATACAGCCGTCGAAAACCCCTGGACGGCGCCGGTCGTACTCGTGAAGGAAAACGATGGCCCATTAAGGTTCTGCGTTTACTACCAGCGACTGAACAAAATCACCAAATAGAACGTGTACCCACTGCCACGAATTGATGACGCGTTCGACAACCTCTGTCACGCGAAGTACTTCTCATCGATGGATAAGAAGACCGACTACTGGCAAATTGAAGTGGACGGGAGAGACCGAGAGAAGACTACATTTATAACCCGGACCACCTATACGAGTTCACGGTGATGACGTTTGGGCTGTGCACGGCGCCAGCAACGTTTTAGAGAGTCATGGACACTGTGCTAGCTGGCCTGCTGCGGCACACCTGCCTCGTATATCTGGACGACGTTCTAGCATTCGCCCAGATTTTAGATGGACATCTTGCAAGGTTGGAGTCTGTACTCAAGGGTATTCGCTCGTCGCGGTTAACGCTGAAGCCTAAGTGCCGCTTCGCTTAAGAGGAACTCACGTTTTTGGGCCATGTCGTCAACGCCGCGGGAGTACTGCCTGACCCGCCAAAAACATCAGCAATAAAGAACTTCCCAAGACCGAAAGACAAGAAGGGCGTGCGAAGAGTTCTCGTGCTGTGCTCATAATATCGGTGCTTCGGCACAAACGTCCCACGCATTGCAGAGCCACTCACGCGCCTGACAAAAGATAGTCCCTCTCAGCTGGGAAAGCGCCCAAGAAAAAACATTCTACAAGCTGAAACACCTGCAAAATCTGCCCGCGCTCGCTCATTTCGGCGAAAACGCCGAAACGGAAACGCACACGGACGCCAGCGATATAGGCTTGGGTGCCGTCCTCGTCCAAAGGCAAAACGGTTACCAAAAAGTGATCGCCTTTGCCAGCCGTGGTCTGTCGAAGGAGGAGAAACACTACTCCTTCTCTGAAGAAGAGTGCCTCGCAATTATATGGGCCATTTCCAAATATCGCATATACGTGTATGGTAGACCATTCAAGGTTTTGACAGACCCCGACGCGCTGTGTTGGCTGGCCATTTTGAAGGACCCCTCAGGCCGTCTCGGGCGGTTGAGCTTGAGCCTGCAAGAGTTGGATGTTACAACCGTATACAAATCCGGCAGAAAACACTCCGACGCCGACTGCCTGCCTCGTGCCCCCATCGACTCACCACCACAAGACTCCGATAAAGACAGCGTGTTCTTCGGAGTCGTGACGGAGAGCGACGGAGCCGCACAGCAGCGTGCCGACCCCGAGCGGCGCGTCATGATCGACTAACTCGATGGACGCAACGTCCCCGTGCACAGGGCGTTCAAACGGAACTTACCAGCATTCAGCCTCAAAAACTCCGTCCTCATGAAGAATTTCAGCCCCGGAACAAGACCGAATTATCTACTTGTCATCACCGCAGACCTTCGTTACAAAATTTTGGAAGCGTACCACAACGACCCGTCTTCCGGACATGTCGGCAGAGCCCGCACTATTCAAAAAATAAAGGTGAAGTGCTACTGGCCCCGCCTTACATCCGACGTCACACACTGCGTTCCAAGTTGCTCTGACTGCCTCAGACGAAAAACGCCACCGACAAGACACGCGGGACTTATGCAAACGATCGCCATCCCATCGATGCCCTTCCAACAGAATAGAATGGACCTTCTAGATCTGTTTCTCTATGTCACGATCAGAGAACAAGTGGACTGTTGTAGCCAGAGGTTACATGACGCGCTACGCAGAGGCCACCGCTCTTTCGAGGGGGACTACAGAAGAAGTGGCAAAGTTCTTCATAAACGAAGTTGTGCAGCGACATGGAGCCCTTGAAGTCGTAATCACGGACCGCGGAGCGGCCTTCACTGCGGAGCTTATGCAAGGGAATCTTAAGCTACAGCAACAGGGATCACCGAAGAATGGCGGCATACCATGTCCAAACGAACTGACTAACAGAACGTCTAAACAAGACGATCGCTGATATGCTGTCTATGTACGTCGACGTTGAACGCAACACCTGGGACGAAGTGCTACCGTTTGTCACGTTTGTAACATATGTCACCTATGTCACGTAAGAGGGTGGTAAGGCCGCGAACCATTTATAGGGTTTGTTAATTTGTGTTTTGCTATTACCGCCAGGCTGCGCCGGTCTGTGCTATCTGTCTTATCTCTGTATCAATGGAAGCGCGTGTTCCAGTCTTTCTTTCTATGCAGCATGTCTTATCTCTTGTGATAGGCAGCGCGTTCCAAACTTACGTGAACAGCCTACGATTACGCAGGTTAGGCATAAAATCGAGTCGCAGAACCGAAATTCTTATGGCATAGTTTACACGAGGACATCGCCGGTACTGAAAAGTCCGACATAAAATCCGGGTTTTTTTTTTTGTCGTAAAAGCCTTTGACATAAAAATCAGAGTGCTACAATGGTTCATGGCATTTCTTGTAGCCCACGTGGACGAAGGGGTTGGTGGATGACCTACGCTCAGAGCATTAGCGAAGCAGTTGAACGGCAGAAATAAAGAGTTTACGTAAAAGCTGTAAATATGTACCCGGCGATGTGACCGAGGAAATATTGCAGCAATGTCATTTTGTTGTAAAAAGTTGAAAGATATCGAAATGACAACGAATAAATGTAGAATCATTATAAAAGCTTTATAAAAGTCATTTTGTGTGCCAACGAACTGGAGCAACGACGTGGGGAGAAGAAATCTTTAAACGTCAACTTGCCGCTAATGTGGGCGAGGAAATCAGCGCTGCATGCGCCGCGGCCTTTAAAGCAACTCCGAAATTGCGCAGATACCAACGCAGCTGTCGTCGTGTTAGAGTTGATGGATGTGCCATACAGCCATTAGTAAACCAAGTATTCATACAAGTTAGCGGGCAACAATATTTGAAGGTTGACTGTATAATCTCAACAATTCACGAGCACCCTGTCCCTCTGCCTCACATTTGCTCTGCTTGGCACAAAGCGCAAGGCTTGTTCGGGATTTATTTTACTCGGCGAAACCTTTCTGTGGCGATGGAGAGAACGCTATGGGCGATGGATAGAACGCAAGGGGGGGGGCGGAAGGGGGGATCTAACTGCTTTCTGCTAGGGCGCCAAAGTGGTTCCCAATATTTTGGTTTCAATTCCAGTTAAGGCGTGAGAAATACGCATTTGTTACAGCTGACTTCTTCGCATGAGCTCCACGGTTGAGCTCGATAACCCACGGTCACCGAGCATGCTGGCATGTTGGCATTTCCGGCCCTACTCTTCATATATCAACACAACCCAACGCTCTGGCTGGAAAATTCGGACTGACCTGAGACATTATAGCTTGGACGATGCTGTCCATCTCTGTATCACCCAGACACAATGTGGATTTTGTCAGCGCTAGAATTTTGAGGGCATGCACTGATATGTAAACTGTTTGGGAGCCCAACATTTTTGAGCGCAGCGAAGATGCGTAGCGGGCTTATATAGCGCGGGCGGAGTTCACCGAACGAGCAGCACACGCTAACTACAGCGCGCATTTATTCGCCATTTCGATCGCGTTCAGTGCGTTGAGGATTGAAGCCATCGTACCGATGCACTCTTGTCATTCCGTAACTTTAGGTGCTCTTCCAGTCAACAAATTAAGCTGTTGTACGCTTTGCGGGCTCCAGTGTACCACTAAGAACCTCCGCCTTGTGCCATGGGACAATACGCTCGCTTACGCAAGCAAGCTGGGTAACCGACCGAAATGCGGAAACGATGGAGAGTCCCGGTTGCGTCAGTCTCGCTTTAGTCACCGCGTTGCGGCCCACTTGCTTACTTTCTTTTGAAAGCTGTTCGTTCTCAACCTTCTTGAAACTCCGATGCGGCAAATGAAGTGGCGACCTACAGGAAGTAAAGAAAACTGCCGTCAACGAAGACGCGAAGGTTTTTTTGACCAAAACTTGTGCAATGCCAGTAGCCAACGCCGCAACCAAAAAACACCCGAAAAACTCAAAAGAATGCTCTCTTTTTTATATATTCTGATTAATCACTGAACGGAATTATCAATTCAAGCCTAAAAAATAAGTGGTTTATTTTTCAATTGCTTAGGGTGCACCAAGAATTTTTTTTACAATTTCAAGCAGCGCAGCGAAACCGCGTGCTTCGTCTCTGTAGCCTTGACACCCATAAAAGACCTAAAAAGGTATGCCATTTGAGATCAATACTGTTTATGCTTTACATGTAAGGGTTAAAAAAGAAACTCGAAGCCCAACTAGGGTCCCAGCTAACGCATACGTGGCAAGGCCAAGTGGCACAACAGCGCATTCGGGGAACGTTATGCGCAGAATGCCATGGTATTTTGGCCGATAAGCCGAGTGATATGGAAGGGCTCATAAATATTAGTGGCGGGTAAGCCGCTCACGTCGGGTTAAATTTTAGCCATGAAAAATCTGGAATAATTGTTTTCAATAGCCCTAGCAATAACCCACAGTCAATCCAGCATGGCCAATTGCCCAGTCAAAGGATATAAATATTTGGGAGTGTAGATAAACGAAGAAGACAACTATTAAAAAATTAACGAGGAGCAACGTACGAATAAAAAAAAGGGAACCACAGCTATAATAAAGGATTAAAGGGGCACTGACACAAAAATTTTGCATCTTGTTTTTTTTTTTTTGTAGCGATAAGTAGCTAGTGACCTACTTATCACCTGTAGAAACCTCATTTGCTTCATCGTGCAACCGTTGCTTAATTAGAGGCATTTTCAATGCGACCAGTCGCAGTTTCGGTTTCAGCGGGTGCCGCGAAACAATGGATTTTTGGATTTTGTGTGAACAAAGCTGACCACGTGACCGTCGGAGGGATATCAAAGAGCAAAGCTGCCGTAGCCCTGTCGAATCCGTGTCGCCGGCAGTTTCTGCCAATGCCCCCACGTACTGATCTCGTGAGCCGCTTGATTAAAAAGCGACCGTGGATGTGACACAGGCGCTGCGAGTACAAATGCTGCCGCGGCTAGAGAACGACGCGCGCAGGGAGCAGCCGGGCCGTCTGCCAAAGGGTCCGCCTACAGATGTGTTTGGCTTAGCACTGCGGCGGATATTCGATTGCCGCTCTCGTAAGCGGTGCAGATGACAATTTTTAATGCAACCAGCCATCGCAGCATTAACTCCTTTCTCATATAAACTGCCGTGGTTGGGACTTAGGTGCAATTTCGTGCAGCTGTAACAAGCTATCACTCGAGCTACCGGCGCCGGCCTGGGCCACTTCGCGGCCGTGGCCGCCGCCTGCACAGCGACCGTGCGGCTCGCTCAGTGGGCTTTTCGTGTCTCCGGTGCGTTTTCGCGTCCAATGTAAATCAAAAGTAATAGAAACAGAGTGCATGGAATCGCTGTAGAACTTTGGTCGCGGCAAGCTGCCCGATGAGCTGACGAATTCACGGCGCCTCCGCCGCCAACGATCGGGTCGTTCGTTCTCGAGAGCAGAAGCTCCGCCCTCCGGCCCTCCGATTGGAGCGGCGAGCCGGGCGAGCCGGCGAAAAGCGCCGGCAGTGCGGAAGCGGCAAACACAAACTGTTGACGTGTGTGGATGTTGTTTATTTACAAAATACACACGGGATGTCGATTGCGCGTGGTCTTCTGCTGGCTGCTCGGTTGCGTTTTTCACACTTTAAAATTGATTTTAAATGTGTTCTAGGCTGTATTCGCCGCTGATATTTTGCAGATGATGTATATGTGTCCACACCAATCTATTTCCGAAGTTATCTCGCCTTCAAAATTTTGTGTCAGTGCCCCTTTAAGCTCTGTGGTGGTAACAGAAATATGAAGTCGTGAGTGGAATGTGGAAATGAGTAACGCATCTTGGCCTCAAATTCGCGAATGCAATACTCCGCCTAAACGCTGATTCGCTCTGATGCCTTGAAGTGAACGAGAGAATGATCAGAAGTTTGGCTTCAAGAGCGTGTAGTAAAACAACTAACGAACGAGTGCAGGAAGAAATCGGCTAGCCGACATTTAAAGTTGGACAAGATCAGCGTGAAAGATGTTTTGAGGGGAGCGGGAGGGCAATTGATCAACGTAGGATCACAGCTAGTTTTTAGATACACGCACAAGAAAACGTTTGGACACAGGGGCTAAGGAAGACTAAAAGGCTAACGTGAAATACCGAAAGAACAGAAGGCAAAAAAGGGAGCAAAGGTAACCAAAAAATAAGCAAGGCGCATAGAAACAAAGAAATGTAAAGAAAAAATGTGAGCCAAAACGTCGTTGTAGATGTACAGGTCAGAGAAATTGGACATCAGAAATTCAAATTCTGGCTCTAATTCCCAGGGCAGTGCTTTGCTTTTTAAGTCTTGAGCCAGTTGATTAAGAACTAAGAGCTGTGTGCGGAAGTATTAACGAAATAATGGAGTATGCATGGTCCGTTGAAGAGAAGCAGATACTATGGGGTACATATTGTTGGAATGCGACTGTATCCATTCAAATCTACATAGTGAAAGTATTCGGCTGCCAGAAACCAAATGTTTTAAGGGTGGCACACAGGGAGTTACTTCAAGGCTGTCTATACGAGAAAAATAAGTATATATGCTGTACACCAAAAGCTGAAAGGGGAATATCGACTAGAAGCGCTACCACCTGTGAGATAAAAAAAGTATTTTTTGCTTGCCCTAATAGCAGCGCTAGAACTAAACGAAGAACATAAAACATATATTATTTCTTTGGTAAGATGACACGTCATTCTCCGTTAGAAAGCGGATGCCGTTAGAAATCAATCAATCCCTCAAGCATTACCGTAGAAGGTAGTCATGGTTTCCATCGTATTCCTTGAAGACTTTGCCAACCCTGCCTGGATATCTAACATCCCCTAGTGTAAGATGTTCGAGTTTGGAAGTGGCGTTGGGTCGCCCACGTCTTTTTTTAGTGTTCACCGGTGTCAGTATTTTGTCGCTCTTATTCCGATACCTTCGTATTTTGCCTACTGCACTGGCTTAAAGGGGCACTGACACAAAATTTTGAAGGCGAGATAACTTCGGAGATAGATTGGTGGGAACACATATACATCATCTGAAATATCAGCGGCGAATACAGCCTAGAACATATTTTAAATCAATTTTAAAGTGTGCGAAACGCAACCGAGCAGCCAGGAGAGGACCACGCGCAATCGACATCCCGGGGATATTGTGTAAATAAACAACATCCAAACGCGTCACGAGTTTGTGTTTGCCGCTTGCGCACTGCCGGCATTTTCGCCGGCTCGCCCGGCTCGCCACTCCAATCGGAGGGCCGGAGGGCGGAGCTTCTGCTCTCGAGCACGAACGACCCGATCGTTGGCGGCGGAGGAACCTTGATTTCGTCAGCTAATCGGGCAGCTGGCCGCGACCAAAGTTCTACAGCGATTCCAGGCACTCTGTGCTCGCCGCTCCAATCGGAGGGCGAAAGCGGAGCTTCTGCTCTCGGCACGAACGACCCGATCGTTGGCGGCGGAGAACCTTGATTTCGTCAGCTAATCGGGCAGCTGGCCGCGACCAGTTCTACAGCGATCCAGGCACTCTGTTTCTATTACTGTTTATTACCATTGGACGGGAAAACGGGCCGTGGCAGAAAAGCCCACTGACCCATGAGCACGTCGTGTGCAGGCGGCGCCACGGCCGCGAAGTGCCCCAGGCCGGCGCAGGTAGCTCGAGTGATAGCTGTTACCGCTGCACGAATTGTCCCCAAGTCCCGACCATGGTGGCTTACATAGGTGCGATGGGGGTTGCATTAAAAATTGTCATCTGCACCGCTTACGAGAGCGGCACTCGAATATCCACCGCAGTGCTAAGCCGAACACATCTGTAGGCGGACCTGTAGGCAGACCGGCCGGCTGCTCCCAGCGCGCGTCTTGCCACCCACCGTCTCGATCGTCGCGCGTCGTTCTTTAGCTGCGGTAGCATTTGCACTCGCAGCGCCTGCGTCACATCCACGGTTGCTTTTTAATTAAGCGCCTCACGAGATCAGTACGTGGGGGCATTCGCAGAAACTGCCGTCGATGCGGATTCGACAGTGCTACGGCGGCTCTGCTCTGTAATATCCCTCCGACGGTCACGTGTCCAGCTTTGTTCACACAAAATCCACAAAATCCATCGTTTCGCGGCACTCGCTGTAACCAAAACTGCGACTGGCCACATTGAAAATGCCTCTAAATAAACAACCGTCGCACGCTGAAGCAAATGAGGTTTCTACAGTTTATAAGTAGGTCACCAGCTACTTATCGCAAAAAAAGACAAGATGCAAAATTTTTGTATCAGTGCCCCTTTAAAATCTACTTCTACAACGTGTACTAGCATATACAGGAGTCAAAGAAATCCTGGAATCTTCACGTGATGATCCGGTGCATGGGGAACGCCAGCTGCAAAGGAACGGTTGAACAGTCGTTTAGTTCGCACTTAAGATTTGTGCACTTAAAAAAGCATACCTCTCCAAGCGATCTCTCCATTCTAACGTCCTCGGCTTTTATATTCTCACTCTGCAAAGAGCGGCGCAATCCACAAAAAAGCGTTTGGCGGCATGCCATGGCTACAAATCACGCACTATACTGCGATTTCTATAATGGACACCGCAAGAATATATTTTGGCGATGTGCCTTTTCCTCAGTTAGTAATACAGTGAAATGGCTGACGTTCTTCCCTATGTGCCCACCTTTTACTGAGCAGCCACACTGAGGTTGTGCTTTTGCTCTCTGAAACGCTGTCAAAATGTATCATATCCTTCGTTGCCGTGCTGGATCATGAAAGGGTAACAGCCACCCCGTCAGTTTCATAAGCGCCATAGCCTCTTAGGTTATATACAAGGCGTCATCAACGCAATGTCATTGTAACCACAAATAGCAGTTTTGTGCACTATTCTGAGAAATTGTTAACACTTCCAAAGAATGTTCACTACTGCAGATACAATCATGCTGGATGCAGCATAAAAGCAAACAGCGCGAACCACAAACGCCATGCAGTTGGCCAGCTGTGTAGCCAACCAAACTCAAATGTCTGCAAGTCTACAGGCTCTTCTTATGTCGTATTTTCAGCGTTATCTTGATGCACCAAAAAAATAAAAAAGGCGGCATGCTTCCTCAAGAAATTGCTCGCTCTCGATTAGCTAAGGACTGATAAACGGCGCTTTGCTGTATCTCTCGAGCATTTCAAAGGTTCTTTCAAACCCGGTCTGTTTGCGTCTTAAGGACAAAGACGGTACAAAAAGACGTTGATTGATTGATTGTAGGGTTTAACGCGCCGGCGCAACTAAGGCGATGAGGCGCGCCGTAGTGGAGGGCTCCAGATTAATTTTGACCACCTGGGGATCTTTAACGTGCGCCGAAATCTCGTACACACGGGCGTTTTTGCTTTTCGCCTCCATCAGAAAAGCGACCGCCGCGGCCGGGAATCGAACCCGCTACCTTGTGCTGAGCAGCACATCGCCTTAGCCACTGAGCCACCGCGCCGGGTACAAAAAGAAGTTCAAGGTGATTCCAAGAAACAGGTATCCTTCAATATTACCGGACCAGTACGTTTTTGTTGAAAGAGAGCAGTTTCTCTGGAGATCCCTTTTACACCTGGTTGACGTGCTACTACCGCAAATAGTAACTTAGGAAAGGCAGTCCTTTTATGATTGGCTACATTAAGTTAACAAAACTAGAGAAACAGTAGAAACTCATCGCCCAAAATAGAATTAAATTTAAAAAACCAAGGTTATTTTGGTAAACGAAGCCAGGCGGGTTGAATAAATCTAAAAAAATAGCAGTGGCTTAGCTCGGCTATGCCAAGATATACGTAGCGTCAGTTAAGGTTCAACTGGTTATTCTTAGCTTTCCTGGTTGTCTAGGATTAGCTTCATTATCATACTTACTGCTGCTTCAATGACACACACACTTTACAAGCATTACGTGACACATATATATTTTCAAGCGGCTCCGGCGCAGCGTCACCAACCGCCTCAAAGCTAAGTTGGCTCCCGATGCACACGCCGGTGTTTCTGCAACGCACGAGCCATCGGTTCTACACCTGGCCACCCCTCGCATTATCATCAGATGGACTGGGCTGCCACAGGCCAAACAGAGGTGGGCGAAGACGCTGGACGCGTGGGGTGTGGTTCTACAGACGCACGGCGCTATTGCTGCGACGCACGAGCCATCGGTTCCACACCAGCCCACCCCTCGCATGATCATCAAGTGGACCGGGCCCCACGTGCCGCGCTTGCGCAGGACGGCTCTCCAGGAGCCATGCGAAACTGCTCAATCTCGGCCAGTGTAGCATATGCTACAATAATACCATCAAAGTCATAAATGCAGCCCAAACTGACAAGCTTCTTGCCTGATTTGCAAACACGGCAAATATTGTAAAGCATTTTTGAGAAGAGGAATACTATCCATAGGAACAGGTAACAAATCCACGAGTAACAAATAACCCCACTATGTGCAACAACCTTTCTGTTCTTGGAGCACCCACTTCCTGGATGCACGATACTGCCGTGTTGCAGTTGGTTTTCACTCAACGTTCACATCATATGCTTCCCATAGACGCAATCATTATGTAATACTGGGTATTTTTTGGTTGACCGTCCGCAACGTCATTGTCGGTGCTTGATGCCTGCGCTACTTCTAATAATCGCTTGTAGCCACAGTCGCGGAGGCATACCGCCTGTGTGACAGCGGTCCTTGACCCTGTTTTCAAGTGGTTTAGGTGCCCCTCGACCTCGTATGGTAGCCTTCACACATCACTTGTAGAGATTCAATAAAACCTGAGCATGCCGTTGAGAATGCTGCGTGAGTTCGGGACTAACCGCTCCGGCATTCTGGCTACCACACCTGCAGCATTTGACGACTCGCCAGGTTTTCCTTTCCGCCGAGGTGATAATGTTGACAACGGGCGGGACAACAATGCCGCAATCAGTAGATTGCCACGGTTGGATGATTTACTTAAACTATAGAATGCCGTGCTCCACCTGTGTGACGCCGAGAAAGCGTGATTTCTCAATGAGGAAGCATAATCACCAACGGCATGAGCTTTACCGACCAGCTATGAGAACGTTTTGGAGCACCATCTATCTGGTCTGCCATTCCCCCAAAATAATTTTACGTCTTGCTTTGAAAGGTCTGGTGAAACACACCTCATGCATTTATGTCTTGGGTGTCATTTTTGCCTCGTGGATGAGGATATGCCAGAGACAGTAAAAGTCCTTCAGAACCTGAAAACCATGGCGTTGTTTGCCTTCTTGCACTTACTACTTAGAATCTTGCATGCGTAATGGCCTCCTCACAGCTTGCCAACGTTTGGACAAGCCCTAATATATTCGACCATGAATGCGACCTCTCGCCACTACTTTTCCTCCGTAAGTAAACTGACCATCATCAAATCACTGCGTCGCCTAAAAACTTACTTGTGGCTTTCGTTCAAAAGGCGAAGAATTAATGGCCTCTTTCCTTCCTAAGTTGCTAATTTTTTGCTGCTAGGTGGCTGTAACCGGTGAAACCGGCAGCACCCACGATCAGCAGTACAGTAAATAAGCTTCGGAAACTCACCTGCGTGATGTAGCAACCTTCTCACCTAAGCCAGCCCTGGCCGCAACGTGTACAATGTAGGAAAAAGAGAAATCTCCAACAACGTCTCCTCGCATCCTTCATGCGATCCTCCATCCCACATCCGATCTCCAGCCTCCTAAGCGAGCTCGCAGCTGCGCACATCGCGGAGGAGTTTTATACAAGGTGGCCGCAACTGCTCAGTTAAAATGGGCACAAGAAGATGCTTTAATGGCAAATTCGATTGAGAATTTATTCTTTACTGTTTCTGATGACGGAGCGGAAACTGTCCGAGGGTGGTCATTGATCCGAAATACAAACATCTTTCTAACACCACCGCCGCAACTGAGAAACCTGCGCCATCAACGTACTGTTTAGACATCACTTTGCATTGAAATCATCTTTTGCAGGTAAACTTCAGCCCACCCGCCGCGGTGGCTCAGTGGCTAAGGCGTTGCGCTGCTGAGCACGAGGTCGCGGGTTCGATTCCCGGCCGCGGCGGCCGCTTTTCTGATGGAGGCGAAAAGCAAAAACGCCCGTGTGTTCGAGATTTCGGCGCACGTTAAAGGTCCCCGGGTGGTCAAAATTAATCCGGAGCCCTCCACTACGGCGCGCCTCATCGCCTGCGTTGCGTCGGCGCGTTAAACCCTACAATCAATCAATCAATCAAATAAACTTCAGCCCAGCCAGTACTGCAACTGTAGATCGATAGATAGAAACTTTATTGTTCATGGGATGGTGGGGCGAATCAGCCGCCTCGGTCCAGGCAGCCGCTAAGGGCCCTGATGATGTGGGCCGCCAGTTCCCGTTGCTGTTGGAGACTCGCCGCAACAGCCAGCCACTCTCCGGTGTAATTGTGTGGCTGGGTTGGGTTGTAGTTTTTGCCATTCAAAACGTTTAGGTGAGCCCACTTTTTGGGACAAAGTATAGGCGAAGCTCATTCACTACATATTTTATGTTTGTCTTTTGCTTTTTAGATGCAAAGCATCTCATGGTTGGGGCAATGTCCCTCCCTTGTCGTTGTCGTTGTTGTTGCGCTGTCCACACCCCCACTGCGCGTACTCAGTTTGCTGAACGCCTGGTCCCTTCTATGGCTCCTGGAGCGACAGTGTTGCCAGTGTCTTACTGGGCCGGCACCAGACGAGTACGCTTCCCCTTTAAGGGCTCCTGGAGCGACAGTGTTGCCGGTGTCTTCCTGGGCCGGCACGAGGCGAGCACAATTCACGCGCCTTCAACGTTTCATTGTCGTATGCAGCGGTGTGCGTCGGCGAGTTTCGGCGGGCCTTGATTACAAGCAGCCCACAAGCATCCGGGGAACGTGCATCGAACTCATCTTCCGCAACTTTAGGGTTCATCCATTACAACCACCCTTGACTTTACATTTCACAGACCATAATTTTCATTGCAACTTGTCCCTGAATTCCTATCCCCGCAAGCGACCGTGACCGCTATTTGAGCTTTGCGCTTAGCGCTTTGATAACTTGTAGGACCATTGCTCATTTCGATTCTAAGTACAGCCTCACAATCCGTTTTTTTCTAGTAAAGAGCAATGAACTCGTCGCCCATTGAGATAAATGGCTGGGTGATCAGACGGCTGATTTGTTTCCGCACAAATTAGCGCAAACTAAGTGTATTCTTAGTGCTCGATACATGCGTTAAGTGCTTCAGGTATCGTGTGTGAAAGCGGTCGTCTGTGTGAGTGCCACATTAAGAAAAGCGACCATTAATTCCTGCATCGCCGAAATCAAATTTGGCGTTGCTTAGCCTGAATTCCTCGAGGTAGCGTCGGTAGACGATCGGGACTGGCAGATGCAACTGGGTTTTACAGCAGTTGCAGCATTGCCATAGCTTTGGTGCACAAGGCAATTATGTACTGAGTGTAAAGGATAACTTCAAGCGCTTACCTGTAGCGAACAATTTTATTTTGCAGTTGTCATCAGCAAAAGATGCGTTTTTTCTCGTTTGTGAAACATAGATATTCATTAAGCTTGGGGATCAACTTTTTCTATTGTCACTAATATTTCTGTTATTGTTGACGGGCTTGAAATCTTTCATTAGCCGTTATTACCTCGCCTGAATCGGATGCAACACAGCGTATCAACATACCTCGCCGAGAAGCGTCCGTCGGTAACGCATCACCGCTCCTTGCATTACCAGCCGCTCTATAAACCCTAGGCGCTTTCCTTATAATTAACATCGATATTTTTTTGAAGTGGCAATATGTAAAGGACCCACTGACTGCAATGACCTATGTTTTGGAAATCTGAAACTGTACACAGACATATACGCGAAATGGCAATGACGACGCCATTAAGGATTAACGACGCAGCCAACAGAATAAATGCATATGTATCGCCTTTCCATTACTCCTTATACATCGGAAGGGACGAACAGTTAGTTCGTATTTGTGCACACGGCCCACTCTCTGCTACAGATACTCCCATTGAAGATGAACTGTTGCTCGCGAAGCCTAACAGCTGCATTTTAGTCCCTGTTATAGTCCTTTTTGCCTAGGAGTGTTTTTTCCCAGCGTCATCAAAGAAAATGGCCGGCGTGAGGTCAGCGGATACTTGCAATTGGTATAAAATACTGGGAAAAGCACCACCGATTGCTTCTTAAAGTAGACCTACAACGCATGCTATTGTGCCCTTTCTTGAAGCGCTATTGGCCAATAAGGGTTCCAGTTCATTATTTTAAAATGATCACATTGACACTATATTAAACGGGCTCATTCATAGAAAGCCTTACCATTCCACCGGCGTATAATTGGTAAATCACAAGATAATTACGCAGAAAGTGACTCACTGCAGAGCTCAGACAAATACAAAAGATGTGAAAATTACTATCGCGTTATTTTCTCTGACTTTGATTCTGCGTGTGATTGAAATTCTGACAAATATTTGAGGGGTTATTATTGTTTAATATTAGCGTTAATTTGTTGTGTCATTTCTTTTAAATTTTTAATGTTCATGTATGTTTTATTCGCTCTGGTTTCTTTCTTCCGAATAATTTTTAGGGATATTAAGAACACGCTCTCTGTGTTCGATTGTTATGCAGCATCCCTGTAAATGGTGGTTGAAACTGTCTGCTGGTAGGTTACATTTACATTTGTTATTATTCGTATTGGCAAACCTGTGAAACTAAAACAAAAATCAACCATCTCCAGTGATAAACCGTGAGGTGTAATAGTTAGTGGGGACGTGGGCGGAAATTTTGTGAATATGTTTTATCCATTGGAATATGTACCTTTCCTTCTTGTTGAACTCAACATTCCAATGTTTTTTAGGTTAACATTGGGCTATTTTTTGATAAATTTTATTAAAAAGACCAGCCTATTTTTTCGCCATATTTTGCTGTTTTTTAGCCATTTCATCCCCTATATTGCTACCGACATTGACACTGTGACTTTTTATGTAAGGTAACGTTATTGTGGCCTGGTTTTTTTAATTTTGTTTTGAATTTCTTTTATTCTAAATTCATTGGGGTTCTGATTACTTAAATTGCTAGTTACTTTTACAATTGATAGGCGCACGGTATACAAATGTACGTTACCTTTTTTGAAGCTAGTTTGGAGGTGTTCAATTGCTTTTAAATTCGAGTTTCCTTCTACCTCAGTTATTGCTGTACTCTGGAAGTTTGTATTGTTTGGTTTCCACTATTTTGCTGGATTTACCTAGAATAAAAAGCTGCTCCTAGGTCACTTTTATTTCCTGTAAATACTGCCATCTGTCTGTACATACTTAACAGCCGTCTGTAAATAATGCGAAGTCTGCCGGCGAAATTGGTTGAGTGAGTCAGGTAAAAGATCTCGTATCTGCTGGAAGCACCTGTTGGAAGCAGCCGTTCAGTTTTTTCTACTTTTTTATTGCAATTCCAGCTAATATACTTGATATTATTATTGCTCGTATGAATTCTGTAACCATGCTTGCTGTGATGATGTTCTTTTTTCGTTTTGTACTGACTTTTTGGTGTATTATATGTCTACTTAGTGTATAACTTGTTATTTTATAATCATTTGTTCTGCTTGTTCCCTCTTAGGCAATGTCCTTTTGGGCCTCTAAGGGTTTTTAAATGAATAAGTGAATGAGTAAATAAAAAATAAAAATAAATTAACGTAAATAAACAAACAAATAAATAAATAAAATTATCAAAAAATAAAAAAATAAATAATAAATCTGTTAGTTCTTAAAAACTACTAAACATAGTAAGGTCCACGAAGTTCATAGAACTCAGCACTAGCGCTGATGTAATCCATGTTTCAGCTTATGACGCTTCGGCCGGTCGCCGTTGGAGCAATTCGTTTCCGGAGTTGCAAACCGCATATTCATGTGCCACCAGCAACGCTTGCAAAAGATATGAGTTCGTTTAAGGGCAGCAGACAAAGGGAAGGTTTATTTGGTGGTAAGGAATCAATATCGACCACATTTTTAGCGCAAAGCGCACAAGCGAACGCGCGGCAAGCACTAATCCTGCAGGGTTAAAACGTAGCCGCAGCCAACACGGCGGAATATTTGTTTTCTGCTATCATCTGCATATTCAAACAAGGAGGCAGGCGTCCATGGTAGCAAAGATCAGACAACTCTTCCCAGAACTGTCGTATTGGTGTTACAGTGTATTTGTCCACTAGTTGATAAACACTGGGTCTCGTAGGATTAATTGTAGGGTTTGATGCGCCAACCCAACGCAGGCGTTGAGGCACGCCGTAGTGGAGAGCTCCGGAGTAATTTTGACCACCTGGAGATACTTAACGTGCGCCGGAATCTCGTACACACGGGCGTTTTTGTTTTCCGCCTCCAACAGAGAAGCGGCCACCATGGCCGGGAAACGAACCCGTGACCTCGTCCTCTGCAGCGCAATTTTTTACCCAACGGGCCACCGCGGCGGGTTGCGTAAGGTTTTCCCGAACAAAAATGGGAAGGGTGGTGACATGGGGATATGGAATGCACAATGCACTATGAAAAAGTTCCTGTGGCGTACCGCGCACAACCCTTCGGCTGCGTTTTTGTTATGTTTTCAATGATAACCGATAGAATAACTAAATAAAATACTACAGCTGCCTGGTTACGCGCGTTCATAGCATAACCGCAATACGAACACGCATTCCATGGCGTCCCTGGAACACTGGCGTGAACGAGCGGCCAATTAGGCAGTATATAAACCGACGGACGTCTGAACGCCTGTACGAGCTTACTCTACCAAATGTTTATGCAATCCTTTAGTCATTCGCTCACATATTTTAGACTAATAAATACCAAGACTTGTAGTCGCCGTGAACGCACGGTGACAGGGTCGTTCTCGGTTCGCGTGATCTTTTTTGGTGGTGTGTAGGCGTAAAAGGTCCGCCCTATTCCTTCGATCAGCTCTTCTACTCATAGGGAAGTGGAGGATGCATGCAATGATAAAAATGACCCGAACGAAACGCAGAAAGTCAGACGGCTTCGTCGCAGAGCGATCCTGCGGCACAGAATAACCAGCAGACGATGCGCGCCACCGGATGTTCTTCCAGACTTCACCGAGGATCGAGGGATCATGGGTCTTCACGATCGCGTCATGCAAGGAGGTGGACAAGACGACAAATAAACGCGGTACGAGTGAAAATGTGATATTTTGATTTGCAAACACTCCACTAAAACTCGTCGCTTCAACAAAAGTCTTGAAGGAGGTGAATACCAGAATATTCATTTACCTGAAAATGTGAAAACCCATGTATTGGTAAAATGTCGTTCAGGGCCCCTTTATTCTAACAGATGCAAATGGTTTTATTCAGAGCTACCCACTATGGTTATATGCCGTCTATAGCGCAAGGAGCCTAAAACGTTTCATTTGACGCATTGAGAAATGTGAAGCTCTTCCCGCATACCAGAAGGGAGACAGAAATTCCCGTCGTTACCAAGGTATCCGTATTTACCCATGGCAGATAAGTGTTTTAAAATGGGATGTCGGAAAGGTAAGACAAAAGGTTATTCGATGGAAACATCTTTAACGTTTATGTTGTGGGAGAAGTACGAAATTCACAATCCAACGAGAGTGCCTTCCTCTTGCATACTCGAATGCTTTACACTCACGGCGTTGAGGAGTGACTGCCGCCCTGCACATCCGTTGCAGACTAGTTTATGTGCACCGCTGAATAGATCACACTGCGCAGCATACCCGTAGAATACCAGTGCCGAAACATAACTTTTAATCAATTGTCTTGCTTTTCGGTGCCTCAAAAACACCGTTGACATTATAGGAAAAGCGCTCTTCTGACGAGACAACTATGGTTCAAGTTGACTTGAGAAGCATTCTATACTTGCAAGGCGCTTCCTTATGCTCAACCACGCAGCAGCTCAGCGATTATGAGACCAGGTCTATCTACGCATTCTCAGTTAAACAACACTGCCACAAGTCCCACTAATTACAGTATAAATGCTGCATGGGAGCCTCTTCACAATATTCACTCCAAAGAGTGCGCCTGCGCTCCGCAATTTAGTCGGACAGTCATGATGATGAGAAGCAAAAACTATCGAACGCGGGAAAGAGTCGAAGCTTATGAGATTTTAAAGAGCGGAGACACGTTGTCAGCCATCCATCAATTTCGGTTACGGATGATGAGGTTTTCTTCCTAGACAAGTCGGGTGGTTAAGTGGTTGCGTGAGTTAAGATTTTTGAGGCGTTTGTGGTTTTTATCTCACTTTTTTGCCTTTATAACACACGTATTTTTCTAATAAATGTTCAGTTGCTGGACAGCACTTGTGTCATACCTACTATTCTTCTACGGTTTTCGTCTCCGCTTACCATTATGATGGCACTCCAAATCGCCCAATTCGCTACCTTATTGCTCTTCACAGTAGTTCATTCCGTCAAAGTGATGAAGTTTCACGCACGGTGTGAGCCACCGAAACATTCAACAACGACATCCACGTCACCTAGTTACCCACAGCACCTCACAACGCAGCTCAGACGAGAGGTTTAGACGCTTCTGGAGTTTCCTGAGCAATAAAGGGACCATACTGCACTTACAACCGGTTATTCAGAACGCATTTTTGGGTCACGTTTATTGTTGTAGCAATCTCATCCCGTACCCATGAGAGAAATGTTTGCAGGTTTACCGTAAATGCGGGAAATAAAAAAATGATAATATTCCCCTCTCGTCTCACCCTCTGACTGCTCAACGACGGCTGTGTGCGGTCTCCCGGATTGGAAACGGATCCAGACGTACTCTTTGGTGGCCTTCGACATATCACATACGGGGATTTCCTTTGTTTTGCTAGGTGACGTGGAGCACTATCCGATGGGTCAGAAACAAAGCAGATATTGGTACCGGCTTGGGTGCGCACGTTTACGATGGGGCATTTTGAAAGGAAGAAACACTTGTTGTCGAGTGGTCTTGTTGAACGTGAGTATCGCAAACGTCAGTCCAACTGAGCCGGCACATAAAAAAACAAGAAATACTAGAAACTGTAAGTAAACCATCAGGCATACAAGACGATGGTCCACAGCGCCAATGAGAGCGCATCCTCAGTACAAAAGCAAACAATTACCGTGACATTGACCAGCACTATTCAATAGGACCTCCACCGCTTTATTGTAAGTAAATTAAAGTGGTGCATAATAGGCAAACTTCAAAAAGGCGCGATTGGTTGTTCGGCGTCTTTGAGGGATATTCGCGAGCTTAGCGCTTCAAGGCACTTTTAATATTCGACTAAGGTATTTCTGGGAGTGTAATTTTAAAGTTACCAAGTATATTTCCACTGTTTAAAGCGGGATGAACGGTACTATAAAGTGTAGTGCAGAGAAGCAGTACAGCAGCACGAAGTGATGAGAAAACAAGACGTCGCTGTAGCACAAGACGAGCCATCGATACAGAAATGGCAGCTCAACCTATACACCATGTCGAGTCTGCCAAATTCAGAAGTCAATACTATTCATGTGTCTGATACTTCGAAAAAAAAAGTGCTCACGAAGAAGCTGCTGGCAAATTACGGTTGGTACTTCCAGTGTCTTAGAGAAGGCACGTGGCGAACGAGAGCCAAGGTCAACAGCGTGCCAAGGTCCACAAGTGCTCACAAAAGCCTGCCAACACTGTGAGCACGTCTGGGGTACCTATACACAACCGTGGGAACACTACAACCATTGTCTTGTTTCAAGTCTAACTGGACCGATGGTTTTGCTCCAGAATTAGGCCGCTACATTCAAAGACTCGAATTCATCGGGGCAAACCAAATCCTTTTTAAATACGTAAGGCAACGCAGTTTTGACATTGGAGATGCGTAGGCCAGACAAGGCTGAGAAATATTGGAAGAGGAAACGTGGACTATGAGTCTTTGGAAGGAAGAAAATAATTAAAACTTGCTTCAAGAGGGTCTCGGTGTGGTTACCAAAAACATAGCCATGCGTGCAGATTGTAGCACTTAAAACTGTATAAATGAGCACAAGATATAATTCCAAGACCAGATGACCAGGTCCTAAAGTCGGCAAAATATTTGCACTCTCTCACACAGGCAATCGTCGCACAATTCAGTGAAACCGTATTACACTACTGGCTTACACGGACCACTACTACGATCTAGTAACTGGTAAAGTAAAACTGTGGCCACTACTCTCAGTGCAGTGGAAACTTTGCAAAGCAGCACTGTCCAAGGAAATCTGCTAAGGAAAGTTCTGCCATACAGTGGGCAACTTTAGCGTAGTCAGAAGATAAGGTGACTCCGCTGAAGACAACTAGGGGTCAATGGTGAGCCGTTTCTGGAACCATAACCCCCTTGGTGCAAAGGTAATGAATGAAGAAGGAACTAACTACGAAGTGGTGATGACACAACAAGGAAGTATACACAAAAGGTGAAAAAACATATTAGGCGGCGTTCTGTTCAAACAAGATTTCACATAACATAAAACATCGCGGTTTTGACTTAGTAGCTCCCAAGGTGAATGAAAACGCTAGACAAGAATACTAAGTTGATGAAGATGCATGAAGCTATCATTAGTGTTTTCCTGATCCGCCGCAAAGTACGATATATATAAAACGCGCTTATCAAGTGTCTGTATTACTTTCCATCATGAGCACAGGCATATGCAAAGATCAGTCAAAGATGAAATTAGCAATTGTGTGATTACTCGTCATATCAAGAATAATTTGCGCAGTAACTCAAAGACAACAACATCGGTGACTCTAATCTTGACCCCACCTTTGTAACCCTATCCTTACAAAAGGAATCTGCCGGCTGTACAAAGCCATGGCGTCTGTGGTAGCACGGCTCGCTGATCCTGCCTGGCTACCAAAACATTATTGATCTATAAGACGGGAAACTATACGCAGCAGAGTATGTTCCAATGATCTGCGTTCATGCCGCAAACGCGGCTATTTTGTATCATCTCACATCGACACCGATTACTTGAGCTGGTTTTACAAGTTACTGTTCGTCGCTGCAGGAGTACGTCGTTACATGAACCACTTGCAACAAGAACGCTAGGTGATTGTACTGCTAACGATCAAATACGTACAGCGTTCGGGACGTGACGTTTATTGCGTGGAACAACAGAAATATTTTAACTCAGCGGCAAAATATATTGCCAACATGAAGCTTCCTCCCTTCCACACCTCACTCACATGTCGGAGGACCTTAGTCGAGGCGATGGTTTGTAAGCGACAGCGACAGCTGTAAGCGACAGCGAGGAAGAACAGGTCTGCGTACTTTTACCTAACGACACGCACTTTACATCGTATGGATCCAGCATGGTCATGCAAACTTCCTGCACTCGAGAACACGAGGTACTCTAACCCACGTTTACACTTAGAGCTGGATTACACGCAATCGGTAACCCGACACTACTTTGTCAGCAAATGACTGCAGTGAAACGCCGCAGAGACGGAACACTAGCGGGTTGTTTCATTCTCTGTGACATGCTGCGGTGGCTTAGGGACTAAGGCGTTGCGCTGCTGCGCCTAAGAACGCTGGTTCGATTACCAGCCGCGGTGATCACTTTTCTGATGGCGGCAAAAAGCGAAAATGCACGTGTGTGCGCGTGATTTCGGCGCACGGTAAAGGTCGAAATATTATCAAAATTAATTCCCAGCCCTTCACTACAGCGCGCTTTATAGTCTGTGTGGCATCGGCGTGCTAAACCTCATCATCAAACCATCACTCAATCAATAACTAAATCAATTAAAGGTTCAATCGCTCTATTATCTGTAGCCAGAGTGGATTTTGCCCTGAAAAGCTGACCTCAAAGACACGCCTACGCTTTGATGTTCGCTTGAGCGTTCGCAAAAGCTGTTTATCTGGGACTAGTTCAAAACATTATAAAAAAGCATCATTTGCGGCCTGCAGAGTTATAGGTGGTGGTGTGGGTTTTTTAAAAATGTTTACGGGAATGACGAACAAACTGCTGAGTGCTCTTCAAAAGAAGCTCAAAGGCTGCGAATAGCCAACTCGCAGACGACCGTCCTCACTCTTGTTACAACGTCAAGAATACAGAGGAAGCTTCCCTGCTTAAGCTATTGGTTGGGTGGTTTCTGCGAGACACTGATCTGGCCACTGAATATCTGGTTAGAGAAAGCGCTGGCCAGACATCGAGTAAATTACGTGGAGATGATTTCACGTCTAATCGATAGCAGTTTTATACCCTCGGCCTGTTATGTGACTTTAACCCCGTTTGGACCCCGTCTAGTGTCTCTTGCTATGTTTTTTTTTATCACGGGAAGGTTTAGCGAACAGCCATCGTCGAAGCCCCGGGTGACCCCGACAAATGAGCTGATGACATTCAAACCCTGTGTAGAGGAAATGTTATAAAATTGTGTATGACCAACAAAAATAAATACTATTTCAGTGAAGTGCAAACGTTTTCTGTCTACTAGGTCAAGGCTCTTGAGTCATCGAAAACTGGGTCCATTGATCACATCGGTGAAAGGCAACGCCTAAGCCAAATGAAGACTCTGTGAAGGAGTGAAGTACTACTTGCAGTATGCATGACGTAGATCGTTAATTTTGTCACGGGGCAAATGGCCAACGCCCAATGGCGCCTTACCCTGGGGTAAAATACGACGGGGAAAAGTCGGGCATGCAGACTGAGCGGAGTCTGTCACGACTGTTTCTAGGTAGTGTAAAAAGATCGTTCATTATATTTCATTGTACGTGTCCTGCCACAGCATAACTTTGGTGGCGAGTGCGTGGTCATTCATCCCTGTCCAGGCCCCGGCTTCGCACCGTCACTCTGCGACGCAATCTTCGAGGATACCGTGGTCGCTGTCGACAAGCCCCAACCCTGCGCGAGAACACTCTACACTCAAAGCTTTGCAACCAAAGTCAAAGATGTCCGCTAATGATGTCAGAAGACCGCGCACTGGCTTGTGCTTGTAAGTAGCTTTGGGTTTATATTGCTGCGAATTTATACGGGATGGTACGGAAGTGATCAGAAACTGGGTGTTGAATTGTCGGATTATTCAAAGCAAACGTAGAAATATCGGTTGGAGATGCAGTAGTAGGGGGTGGCGATTGTAGTTCTCTCGGGAAGGACTTGAGTGTAAAAGCCAAAGTGATGAGAGGCAAGCTAACGCTCTTGTGGTTCAATGTAAGAACAGCGTGTGCGAGGGCAGTACTGCGCGTTGGAGACAGTGGAACAATGGGAGCGGCAAGGTAGTCGCATAAGAAATCTCAGTAGAAGTAGCGAGAGGAACATAAGCCGATGCTTGACATGGCAGGCGAACGTATTTGGAGGAGCATAAGCACACGCACCCAAGGTTTGCAGACGATGTTGTCAAGTTCAGTCAAAGCAGCCACGACTTGCAGCGCATGCTTTGCCAGTTGTGCCCAGCAATTACGATTGCAGGCGTAAAAATAAACACGAAAAAATCTAAGGTAATGTCAAATAAGCCAGCCAAAGTACATCACTTCCCGGTAGGCAATGCAGTCATGGAAGTAGCCCCCGGTACGTATACCTTGGGCAAGTCACAGCTGCTGATCAAAACCATGAACGAGAAATTACCCACAGAATAAGAAGTGGGTGGGCTTGGTTTGATAAGAATTCAGATATCCTCACTGGTAAGCTTTCTGTCTCACTCAAAAGGCTTATATTAAGTCAATCTGTGCCTCCAGTAATGGCTTACGGGGCAGACACTTGGGGTGTCACGAAACGACTTGAAATGAATTTTAGATCTATACAACAGGCCCCCAAATTCTGAATGCTACGGGTCACACTGAGGGACAGGACAGCAGCCGCTTCGGTTAGGCTACAGTCTAAGGTGGCTGACCTTCTCGTTCAAATTACTCGAAGGAAACTGGAATGGGCTGCCTACGTAATGCGAATGAGGGACCACGGGTAGACCACCTGTTTGACAGAATGGCAGCAAATAGACCGCAAACGCAATAAGGGTCGGCCGAGAACTCGATGGAGAGATGAGCTACAAAACGTTGGGCGAAAAACATGGAGTTAGCACTCGACAGGCGTGGCTGGAGATTGTTCGCAGAGGAATTCGTTCTGCAGTGGACTCAAACAGGCCTATGATGATGATTATACGCAGAGGGAGTGCGTCGCTATATCATCACCATCATCATCATCACAAGCCGTATCTACTCCCACTGCAGGAAAAAGGCCTCTCCCATTATTCTCAATTATTCCGGTCCTGTGCTAACTGCGACCAATTTATTCCCGCAAGCATCTTGATCTCATCTTCCCATCTGTCTTTCTGCCACCCCCTGCCATGCCTGGCTTCTCTGGGGATCCATTGTATTACCTTTAATGAGCAACGGTTATCTTGCCTTACCATTATTTGCCCTGCCCACATCCATTTCTTCTTCCTAATTTTTGTTATATTCTTAACACGCGTTTGTTCTATGACCCACTCCTCTCTCTTCTTGTCCCTTAATGTTACACCTATCATCTTCCGTTCCATTGCGCGGTGAGACGTCCTTCTTTTAATTTGGACCCTCTTAGCCAGCCTCCAAGTTTCTGCCCGTAGGTGAGTACCGTAAGATGCAGGTGTCATACACTTTCCTCTTCGCCGCAATCAGAAGTCTCTAACTCTAGATGGAAAACGTCCCGCTGAACAATCGATGTGCGCGGCATGTTCCGACTAGAAATCATGGCATTAAATAATGTCTTAAGGTCATTTGTCCTAAACAAGGAAGAAAGCAGTGGTGTTGGGGCCGGAGATACTGACACGAGAGGTGCACATCACAGCAACAACTGGCGTCCCGCCGTAAGCAACCTGGACATGCGAGAACAACCGCGAGAAATCTCAGCTCAGCGTACACACCGCGAATGAAATACCTGAAAAATCCGCTGATGGAGAATGCCCCTTCAAAGCAGTCATTGGAAATAAAATTTAAAGGGTTCTTTGGTACGAATAGATCTAAATCTTTTAAACCAATAAAGAAATATGA
Source organism: Haemaphysalis longicornis (assembly GCA_013339765.2). Taxonomy (NCBI): domain Eukaryota; kingdom Metazoa; phylum Arthropoda; class Arachnida; order Ixodida; family Ixodidae; genus Haemaphysalis; species Haemaphysalis longicornis. Next base: position 6,308,301 of record CM023458.1, read on the forward strand.
AAATCATCGGAATAGCATTTGTGTTACTTTTAATTAGCCATTTAGCTAATCTGCTCTCACAGCACCCATTCAAATCAGAATACCTAATCTGGCTCTATTTGCATCTTCGAGATAAGGACGATATTGGAATTTCGACGGGACTTGTTCAGACACACTTTTATCATTTGAGGAGTGCCAACATTTAAAGTTCGGGTGAAATGTTCATTTTTGTGGTTCTCGGCAATGCGAGGTGACCTTCACCGAGCCGCGCTGCAGAATTCCAAGGCTTAATTTCTTTCTGTTCAGATCAGGACTGTCACCTACGAAACTTATGTGCGGTGCCAGGTCCTGAAACAATCGAACATATTTTTCTCGACTGCCGCCCTTTCTCAACAGCTAGACAACTGCTTTTGAAGGACCCAATTGAACGTTTGGGGTTGACTTTTTTGCTTCAACTTATTATTGGCGCATCAAATTTGGGTATTGCATTCAAAATTTTCTTTCAGCTTCAGGTTGTTTGAATTGCTGAAGGGTGCTAATTATGTGTAATTTGTGTTTTATTCATAACTAAGTTTTCTTTACAGCCTCTTTCCGGAAATAATTTAATATTTTGAAGTCCCCACGTACTTCAACAACCGATTTATGCCTGGTTAATCTCTACTTGTGGGTATGTGCCAAAATCTTTGAGGACAACATCATCATCATAAGCATCGTCATAATAGCCCTGCCAGCGCAGTAGATTTGTTCTGAAGAAAAAAACGACGAATGGGATAAATTTCTTCTGACATTATTCTTCGAACACAAGCGTGTAAATATTTGAAATAATAAAGGAATTGTATATTTGCAAAACATTCGCTTTTATAATAGGTGTTCGGAAGCGCTAACAAAAATGCAAATCCAAGACTGTGTTGTACAAACTAAGCGAACCATTTTTGTGTGAAATCATTCCTAAGAGTAAGCTGAAAATGTAGAAGTTTGAGAATTGCCATAGCACTGTCCAGTTGAACGTGAAAAAAGAATAATTTGGGTGATCACGTTCACATGAACTGTACAGTCTGTTGCTGTGGTTCCGCTACAATAGAAACTTCTAGAGTCTCTTCAAATAGGTATGACGGGCGATTATGGTAAGGAACGCCTAGCAGGTACTGAAGAACGGCTGCTAGCGTTGCAACGGCTAGGTTGATGAAAATGGCCACCTCACTGTTCTTTCTAGTGCGGTGCAAGCTCCATCCTAATCATTGTTTTCTCGCAAGGTAACGGGATAACCCTGTGCTTACTTTTGTGCCCTGTTTTACAAATTGGTGATTGACAAGCATCTTCAGTTGGGCAGGTGAAACAAAACAAACCTAAATAATACCTATTTTGTTGCAATCTAAGTGGAAAGGAATTGAGGTCGGTGTATAGATGCTTTCCGATTAGAACCATGTCAGTAATCACGCAAACAACTTATTCCAATAAAGTAATTCTTGCACCAAAAAAATCAAACCATCATCATCATCATCATTAATATCCAGCACCAAATAAGATAAACCTAAGAAAATGCTTTCGCATGAATACAACCTGAAAAAAATTTCCAGCCCAAACTGAATTTGACAAGTTGCAGCGGGTTAAAGAAAGTAACTCAAAAAATCAATACGTTAACTGAGAAGTTTTTGTAGTGTCTCCATAGTGAAAAGACATATGGCGTTGAATTTCCCCACTTAATGCCACATTTACTAAGGGAGGCATTATTGTACAGCGCCTCGAATTCCCATTTGAAAAGCTCAATAAAGAATATTTCAGCTACATTTTTCTATATAGCGAATTTGTTTCAAAACGCTACGTTTTGCAAAATGAATTGACGTAATTCCCTACATCTAACCATAAATTCGTAGACTGAATACTCACTCTGAAACGTTTAGCTATCTTTGTGGTATAACTATATCCTTCACCGACGGAACTCCCCTGTGAGCATATTGCAAGTATCCACGTGCTAGTGCCGTTGATTAGAATCAAGATTTCTGTTTGTGGAAATGCTCAGATATTAGCAGTCTCTCCCCCTAATTATAAGACCAATTGTACATACATGTTTTTTCTGCTGTTGCTTCAAGGAAGCCCCTTTTCCGTTCTTAACTTTATTCGCGAACCTGAAATCTTTAATTATAACAGAGCCATCACAACAATGCGTTTTTCCAGAAAGAATATTTCGTATGACTCACTGTTATTTTGAGCTGATTGTCCTACCTAACAGGTTAGAAAAATACAGGTGGGGTTTTCGCTTTAGTTTCCTGATCTCCTGGTAAATAGGCCTACTTTGTCTTTGGCAGGGTAGGGAGAAAATAGAAAAATTACTTTAAGGCTATTTCACTAGAGTGCCTCCCATATTACTACTTCATCACAGAATATTGTGAACAATTTACGCTTCTGTAGATACAAAACCTAACCGCAGTATAGCTCAACCATTACGCCACCCGATCTTTCAGTATATTTTTTCTCATTCTCTGAGGCTGCACCTGATTTATTCTCAAAACTGCAGTCACATGTGATAGAACGGTTTTTAATAGTTTTATGTGCCAAAGCAGCCCCAAATAGTTTCCAACACCATTTATGCAACATTGTTTCTAGTAATTTACTAATAACTTGACTTCCTAATCGCAAGGCTCATTGCAGACGGATTATGCAGACGAATATTTGTCTTGCATGGTTGAGGCAGTACGCTTTGCTACTTCTCCCGTTTGAAAACCTCACCTCCGCCAAACTACCAGAATAATTTTCCTCCCGTCCTAGGGATTTACATAAAGTGGTCATGCCGTCTACGTTCATTTATTTTTACGCGTTGTGGGCATGGCTCTATGTAAACATTCCATAACGAGCGAGGACGCAGCAGGTCAAATGTAATTAACTATACATTGAACAAGCAAGGCTCATTAAACATTTGTTAGAAACCAAGCCCAACAGTGCGGATTGGGACTGTTGAGACTATTGCGCTAGAATGTAAAGTCTCGTTTAGTTGTTAAACTTTCAGGGGTACAAAACGATAACGCTGCTGGAAGTTATCAAATATCGTGCAACCATCATAAATATAAAATAAAAAAAAGAGGAGAACGGTTTTTGCTTGTTTAGCCTGATCACAACAGCCGCGACCCTCTCGGAAATGCTAAAAAAAACTCCTCCACGTTTTCTGCTACTTCTGTGAGTGTTAAAAATCTCAATCGGGTATTTTTTTGTAGGGGTCCACTGTAGCAAAGAATATGTCCGCTAGTGAGCTGCATGAAGCCTTCGCCTGCCCTTAAAACTTTGCTTTATCCTACATTATTCCACCTAATGTCCGTGAGCTCCTCCAGAAGTACCGCTAAGGTTATCCCACATAGACAACATGGGTGCATAGAACGTTATCAGGGTGATATTCGAAAGGCGGCCTGTCCGCACCCAGAGATACATAGGAACTTCTGCTGTATCGCGGTTCTGACTGCCGCTGTGGACAGGTGCTGTAAAGCTGCTTGGGACTGAGGTCCGCCAGTTGACTTGGTGACTCAAGGAAGATGGCGGACAACTACTACTCCACGGTGGGCAGATCCTTTTCTGGTGAGCGAGTGCTGTTTATTTCCTAGAAGTCTTCTAGCATGGTAGAATTTTACTAGTGGAGCTTTTTAGTTATCCGGGATGATGGTTTATTCTGGAGCAGGCACCACTCTATACTTGCATGGGTTTGCACAGAGAGCCAAACAAAAGAGAAAGAGAGAAAGAGCAAGTTTCCCATGAACGACGTTGCCCCGCACGCCTGCAGTGAGACTAGTGGCCAACAATTTTCATTTTTAGAAGAAGAAATTTTTTTAGGTTATACGAAGCACGAAGTGACGTATGAGATATCAGCGGGCCGAAAAAGAACAAATTCACTAGGAAACCACGTTCGCGACGGTTTTTCCTCTTTGTTTTCTTTTTACCTCTTCTTTTTTGATTTTTTGGTGTTTTTTGCTGTGAGAATATTGAATGTACGAAACACTGCATGATCCGAAAGTTAACAACATCCCCAATAGCTCACATGATAAACTAGAGAGCTGCAACCACGATAGGAAAGCTCTGGGGACACAAAAAGCGCTCTCTTACCAGACTATGTGACCACCCTGGTGTAGTAACTGCCCCCCACCTACCACGACTGGCCAACCCAAATCTCTGCCTTCAGTTCCCCGCACCTGTAGTATACCTGACCACTGCGGCGGTCAGGCTGGTGATACAGAAGAGGCTGCTAAGGCCGTCCAAAGAACTTAAACTTGGCAACCTTCAACGCACACAGTCTGTCTGACGAGCAGTCTAGCTCTATGGTTACACAAACTCGCAGACGTTAGATGTTAATATTTGGCTAGGTGAGGTCAGAACAACATTGTAAGTTTTCATAGAAGTGAGTAGTGGCCATGTTCTGTGCTACCAGGGACCACACACACAAAAAAAACGAGGTGGGATTTTTGATCGACAGTGAGATCGCAGTGAACTTGGAAGAATTAATCAGTGTTGACAAAAGAATCGGAGAAATTCTGATCAAGCTAAAAAAGCGATACAGGTCAAATATAGTAAGCCTATGTACCAACAGCTAGCTACGACAATAAGGTTGTATACAGGTTTTCCAAAGACGTCGAGTTATCAAGGAATAAGGGATCAACACAGTTCACAATTGTAAGTGGAGATATTAACACAAAAGTAACAGATAATCGTTAGGAATTTTCTAAAAGGCACTGGCCGCAGTCGAGGAGGCATTCTCGCTGCATTTGCGAAGACAACCAATCTGACGCTGGAGAACCTGGTCCTCCCAAACGGAAGAGTATGAAATTGGTATAAAAAGTTCCCACGGGATGACCAAATCCGAAATTGTAAGTGATAACCCAGGCATGGTGCAGGGCGTGAAACGTTCTTGGCAAAACCTAAATTAGTGATCGTACGATGGTGCAGTAAGCCTCAATTGTGATAGGGAAACAGACGAACTCATAAAAAGTAATACATCCAACATCAAGTCGTGAAGAGACAAGACACCCTTGTTTGAAATACCCTTTTGGAACAAACATGCGCGTTTAGGCGATGAGAACGAGGACAGGGTAGACGCCCTAAATGACAACCTAACAACAGCAAGCACAAATCAGGAGCGGATATTTAGGAAGTGCTCAGAATAAAAAAAAATAAAAAACTAACCCAGATAAAAAAGTAACATAATTTGAAGCGCAAGAACAAAATTGTTTTGAGCATTGTGGATTTAAACTGAATTAGAGGAGGACTCAGAACTGATTAGCAGTAGTAAAACAAATGGATTTCGTGCCTACAACATGGCAGTTACAGAGGAGACGTTGGGAAAAAGAAAAATGTTGAAAGAATCAAGGAGGAAGCTGGCTATTGGCACAGAGAGAGAGTGTATGCCCTTAGAGATTAACTGTGTAGCATTGCGCAATATATCCGGGATGTATTATCAATGAGCGAACGATTCTAAACCAGGCCGTAAACCAGCGACGTTGGACCAGGGCGTACTACTGAGCCTACAAGCTTAGGATCAGATGGCCGCCCCGTAACTAAAGGGGAAGGAGAGAACGCACTTAAGGGCTTGTAAAGCCTTAAATCTGCGGGTGACGACAGCATAACCATAGAACGTGTGAAAGATCGACTGTGGAAATATAACACTGGAAAGCTCGCCAAACGAGTCTCAGTATGTTGGAGGAGTTTGAAGGTACACAGACACTGGAGAAACGCAACCATAGATTTAATACGCAAGAAGGGAGATCACAAAAACTGAATAAATACACACAGATTATCCCTCTTTCCTGTTATACAAGCTGTTTACCAAGATATAGTTCCCTATAGGCGCCAGCCTAGACTTCGAGCAATCTAGACAACAGGAAGGTTAAGGAAAGGGTACTTTAAAATGATTTGCATCTATGTCATCAACTAAGCAATACGACATCCGCACAGTATAACAGTATAACAAGCCGCTTTATGTGACGTTTGTAGACTAAGAAAAAGCGTTTTATTCAGTAAACACTACACAATGATGGGTGCTTTAAAGTGCCAAAGTATTAAGAAGGCTTATTTGCGACTCCTGGACGACATATACAAGGAATGCACTTTCAACGCAATCCTTCACTAGCAACGCGAGAAATTCTCCATCCAGATGGGGCAGCGACAAGGAAATACCATTTCGCCAAAATTTTTGCAAGAATATACGGAGAATGTATTCAGGAAGCTTCGCGAGGAACACGTCGTTTTACGATAAATGGGAAATACTTGAGCCATATAATGTTTGCGGACAACATAGACTGGCAGAGTGAATCTGCTGAACAAGTCTAAAAGTGTTAAACTAGTTTAAGTGAATTTCGTTGCGGGGCGTACGATAAGTATGAATAAAATTAAATTATAGATGAATAAACACGTTGAACGCTAAAAAGCATAGGGAACGAAAACTACAACAAGTAGAAGGACATGGCTACATTAGTCAGTAGAGTCAGTGCTGACCCGAACCACCAGAAAGATATCCGGCTCAGAAGAGGATTGGGTTGGGGAGCACTCGGCACGCTCTTCAACTTGTGAGAAGTAACCTACCGCTATCGTTAGCAATAAAGGTATTCAATCGATGCATCCTTCCGGTGATAACGTAACGTGCGGAAGCTTGACGCCTCTCTAAACAACAAGAGAGCAATCTTATATCCACCCTAGTGGTCAGGGAGTGAATAATAACCGCAATATATCTTAACGACAGGAAACGAGAAACCTAGACTACAGAGCTCGCTCGGGTAGAATATATTATGGTTCAAATTAGGAAAAATATTTTGGGATCATATGGTACAACGAAGTGACAACAGGTAGACCACGAGGGAAACAGAATGGACACCCAAACATTGAACTACAAGAAGACGAAGGCCGTTACCTCCATGGAAATTTAAAATAAGAAAATTCAGAGGAAAAAATTCCCTCGCACTTCCCCGAGGGGGAGAGTGTGTAAGTGCGAATGCACGGTTGTTGATTGCGCGATTACGGTGGATATCGTGATCTTGGAGTGGAGAGGAGGCGCCCAACACCCGCAGTCACCGAGCGGAGAGAGGAGGAGGAGAGTAGCGCCCGCCGTTACGGCGAGGGCTACACGAGCGCCCTCACGCGTCGGAATGCGGAGCGCCCGCAACGCGAGCGAGAGCTCTCCCGCCCGAAGTGGAGAGGAGGCGCCCAACACCCGCAGTCACTGAGCGGTGAGAGGAGGAGAGTGGCGCGCGCCCATCTCCCCCCGTTGCTAGGGAAGACGAGGAGGGAGACGAGGAGCGCGCGCACCCGCAGCTGTTGCTATGCGGACAACGGCGGCGGACGATTCAGGCTCGCTTAAGAAGTGCATTCGCACTTAAAAGAATGGGCTCGGGCAGCGAAAGGTAGAAGCCGGTGGAGGTCTTGGGAAGAGGCCTTCATCATGCAGTGGACACAAACAGGCTGTTATAGAGCACTGCACGGGCCCGGGCCGGCCCGAAAGACCGGGCCCGACCCTGCCCGCGGGCCGTCCGGGCCGCCCGAAGTCGAGTACCGGCGGGCCCGGGCCAGGCCCGTGCTCAATGCCGCGGGCCCGGACCGGGCTCAGGCTCGACGCCGTGGGCCCGGGCCGGGCTCGACCTTGAATTCATAGGCACGGCCGTTAATAGGTCCGACGTGAAGTGTAAAAAGAGCATCAAAAAGAATATTCTTGGTTTATTTTTGCGCGCTTCTTGCTGTTATTTCTGCGCATTGTTTTAAAATTTTGTTTTGCTAAGTCTGATGGTCACAATACTGGAATTTTAATTACAGTTCTTGTAGAGCATCAAGATTTTATATTTTGGTGTATAACATACCAAAGATACGATTGCAAGGAATGCCCAAGAGGAGAAAGAATTAATTCAGACATCCTGGAGCTGTGCACCTATATCTATGTATGTACACGTGTGTTTTAGATGTCGCACCAATCAAAATGCGGCTGCCGTGGCCGGGAATCAAACGCCCGTACCAGAGAAACACCACCGCTTAACAACCAGTGCAGGTGAAATACTTCAATGCGCGTACATACTCGTTGGTTCAAATGCGGATCAAAAAATTGCAGCAATACCAACTTGTGGCCGAGACAACCTGTTGAAGTTGCCAAGAGTCTGGTCATCAAAGGTGAGGGTGTCTCTCGTGTAAGAATACGGGCTATTATTACGCCGATGTGGCGTGAACTGCAGACGGTGAAAGCTAAACTATGTGCACTTTTAAACCCTTATTTTTTGCGTTTCAGTTCATGACGTGTTGTACAGACTAGATGCTCCGTCTGATCGCCCGGAATATAATAAACAAACTTTCTTCAGCGCCAGAGACCGGGCCTGGTCACAAACGCGCGCTCCCTCCCTAGGCCAAAAAATAAATTACCGGGCCGGGCCGGGCCTGGGCTTGAGATGGCAGGCCCGGGCCGGGCTCACTTATGAATGCCCGGCCCGGACCGGGCTCGGCTAGATGTCACGGGCCCGGGTCGGGCTCGGGCTTCGCGAAACGGGCTCGGGCCCCAAAATCAGGCCCGTGCAGTGCTCTAGGCTGTTATAATATTGCATGGACGAAAAAAAGCTTAGGAGAGGCCCTGACGTCACACCGAGCGCAGCCGGAAACGCCATTTTTGTAAGTCGAATGGCGGACTCTTTTTCTCTCTCTCTCGGTGCACCTTCTCCGCCTCCTCCGTCCTGTATCGCCTCTCTTGTCGTCTGCTTCTGCCAGCGCCGAGCCGGCAGATATCAGCTGATAGGCAGGTAGAAGGCCGTTTTGCAGCGCGTGACCGTGAACCTAAACGCGCGGTTACACCGTTACACGGCCTTCAGTGTGGCCGCAGCAGTTTTGCGAAGCGGCTCGCTCTAACAATGCCGCAATGATCGGTGCCAGGCTGCAAGTCGCGATCGGTACCCAAGGAATTGGGCGTCAGTTTCCACCGGTTAGTGCATAATGCCGCTGACTAGTATTGCTGTACATTGGTGTGCATTCATCCTTTGTTTGCAATCGCCGCCGTTTATATGTTCCCAAGCGATGGAGAACGCCGCAAATAGTGGGCGAATGCCGTGCGGCTACCGGACTGGAAAGTGCCCAAGTTTGCGTTGCAGTTTCACTGGCAATCCCAGAGATGACTAGTTAAATAAACGGCAGTTCTATATATATAGGTAAGCAGCACTTCATGAAGATTTCAAGCTAAAAAATTGCGGAATGTTTTTACCGTTGTTCGCGTGCCTTCGATAGAATTGATAGAATTTTTTATGAAGGAGAAGGAGGAGAAGGAGCAGGAGTAGGCAAAACGTTTTATTGAGAAAAAAAAAAGGAGAGGGCGGGTGGCGTCAATAAATTTTTTTTCGCCAAGTTTCAACTTCTCTCAGTGTCAATAAATTCAAGGTGATATCAGTTGAAAATGTTCATACACTAACCTCGCAGTCTCAAACGTTGAAAAGCGAAATCCAGAGCGAGACCACAAAAGATTCCAGATCCAGCACTCTTCCAGTCAACAGACGGACACCTACTAAGGTAATAGGACGATGGAATTATATCAACTGGGAATCTACCTTGTAACAATTGCAAAGGCACTGCCGCGCATTGCCGGCCTAGCAAACTACATGCAGCGGCGATAACCAAAAAATTGAGTTGCGAATCGTTCGGTTGCAAGTCGCCTACGTACTGCACACCGTGTATCACTTCCCGAAAATCTACCTGACGGGTGTCCGCGCGTACGACGGGACGGCGCGTTCACAATATGTGCACTTCAATAGGCGCATCGTGATCGCGACCGGAGCAAAAGCTTGACAAGGTGCACTTGCAAGTAGAAATTAAATGACATATTCACATCGGCGCAGCTGTCGCAACTCGCCGCATTCTTTTCGAGGTCCGCAAGACCACAGCGCAGCAAAGCGAAGCAGTAATCTTCGCAATCGGACGACAAGGCAGGCGCTGCCTTTTCTGCATGACTGGCGGATTGCGGGCAGGCCGTTGCTAGGACGCCGTTGCTAACGCGACTTCCAATGGCCGCCGAAAACACGTGACTTCCTCCACACTTTTTTCAATGCGCGGGGATAGCGGGGGGCCTCTCCTAAGCTTTTTTTTCCTCCATGTAATGATGATTATAAAAACAATGATTGCTTGGATATTTTTTCGATGGCACAATAGAATCAGGTTTGCTTGTGTTAATGCAATGCAATGTGTTAATGCAATGTGTTAATGTGTTGATTCCTCCTGGCGGGCATTTTTTCTCCACTTACTTTTTTTTCGAAATTCTTTATCTGTTTCAATGAACTACCACGACCTCCCCTTTGCTTCCCAAGGTTTTCGTGATTGCCAACCCTAATTTTCTGTCTTATTGCAACGAGCCCCTCATTTCCTATATATATATATATATATATATATATATATATATATATATATATATATATAATATATAAATATAGATTATATATATATACATATATATATATATATAGAGAGAGAGAGAGGACAGAAATACGAATTGGCAGTGAAGAAGACCTCGGAAAGCAAAGGGGAGGATGTAGTAGCTCAAGATAAAGAATTTTGAAAATAAGACAGTGGAGAAAAAATTCCCGCCAGGTGGGAAACGAACCCACAACATCCAGGTACCGGTCTGGTGCGATAACCACTACGCTACCGGCGGGGCTACCTTAGCCTCCACTTTCTGGGATATTTATGTACTGGTTTTTTTGTTTCCTGCGCTTGGGGGTGGTAGCCAGCGCCACTCGGACTACTCGGGGTGAAGGGGACCTTCTTTTAAATGCAGAGCATTTCTTACTCTCACGGTGTCACCCGGCGTTGTCGGCGTTTACGTGCCTCGACGTCCGCAACAGCCGTTCCAGGTGCGCCCTCTCCCCCACTCCTCCTCTACCGCATCACGTTACCCTCCTTGCTCTCAACAATAGGTCCGCAACCCTCCCCCTACACTATATAAAAAATAATACGTACCGGCGCCTGGTCTTGATCCCACGACCCTGCGGGTGGAACGCAAGGTACATGGTGCTCTAACCACTGTGCCACAAAGGCGACACTGAATGGAAGGCTACGAACGCGCCTTATATCCTTGACTCATTCAAACTACGTCAAGAAGCTGCTGATACCACGCATTCACTACCACCAACTCCCCAAACACTAAACGTTAACGCAGTACACCCACCCCCAATGCGACGCATTTACTCGAGTCCCCCTCGCGGGGAGATGGGCCTTTTTTTAACCCCCGGGGCGTGACTCGAGCGTCTACGACATGTCGAGAGTGGTCGACCAGCGTTGAACCCTCTTAAGCACCCTATGGCACCAAGACTGCCAGAACAGAGGCCCTTGCTATGCATGTAGCGAATCAGAATAGGAAATGAGGGGCTCGTTGAAAATAAGTCCGAAATAAGAATTGGCAGTCAAGAAGACCTCACAAAGCAAAGGGGACGATGTAGTAGCTCAAGGTAAAGAACTTGGAAAGTAAAAAGTGGAAAAAAAATGCCCGACAGGTGGGATCCGTACCCACGACCTCCAGAATACCGGTCTGGTGCGATAACCACTACGCTACCAGCAGGGCTAGTTTAGCCTCCAGTTTCTGGGTTATTTATGTTCAGGTGTTTTTGTTTTCTGCACTTGGGGGTGGTAGCCAGCGCCACTCGGACTACTCGGGGTGAAGGGGACCTTCTGTTTAACCCTCGGGCCATGACTCGAGCGTCTACAACATGTCGAGAGTGGTCGACCAGCGTTGAACCCTCTTAAGCGCCCTATGGCACCAAGACTGCCAGAAAGTGGAGGCTAAGGTAGCCCCGCCGGTAGCGTAGTGGTTATCGCACCAGACCGGTATTCTGGAGGTCGTGGGTTCGGATCCCACCTGGCGGGCATTTTTTGTCCACTTTCTTATTTTCAAAATTCTTAATCTTGAGCTACTACGTCCTCCCCTTTGCTTTCCGAGGTCTTCTTGACTGCCAATTCTTATTTCTGTCTTATTTCCAACAAGCCCCTCATTTCCTATTCTGATTCGCTACATGCATAGCGAGAGCCTCTGGGCTGGCAGTCTTGGTGCCATAGGGAGCTTAAGAGGGTTCAACGCTGGTCGACCAATCTCGACATGTCGTAGACGCTCGAGTCACCGCCCGGGGGTTAAAAAGAAGGTCCCCTTCACCCCGAGTAGTCCGAGTGGCGCTGGCTACCACCCCCAAGCGCAGGAAACAAAAAACCTGAACATAAATACCCCAGAAAGTGGAGGATAAAGTAGCCCCGTCGGTAGCGTAGTGGTTATCACACCAGACCGCTATTCTGGAGGTCGTGGGTTCGGATCCCACCTGGCGGGCATTTTTTGTCCACTTTCTTATTTTCCAAATTCTTAATCTTGAGCTACTACGTCCTCCCCTTTGCTTTCCGAGGTCTTCTTGACTGCCAATTCTTATTTCTGTCTTATTTCCAACAAGCCCCTCATTTCCTATTCTGATTCGCTACATGCATAGCGAGAGCCTCTGTGCTGGCAGTCTTGGTGCCATAGGGAGCTTAAGAGGGTTCAACGCTGGTCGACCAATATCGACATGTCGTAGACGCTCGAGTCACCGCCCGGGGGTTAAAAAGAAGGTCCCCTTCACCCCGAGTAGTCCGAGTGGCGCTGGCTACCACCCCCAAGCGCAGGAAACAAAAAAACCTGAACATAAATACCCCAGAAAGTGGAGGATAAAGTAGCCCCGTCGGTAGCGTAGTGGTTATCACACCAGACCGCTATTCTGGAGGTCGTGGGTTCGGATCCCACCTGGCGGGCATTTTTTCTCCACTTTCTTGTTTTCCAAATTCTTTATCTTGAGCTATCACATCCTGCCCTTTGTTTTCCGAGGTCTTCTTGACTGCCAATTCTTATTTCTTTCCTAATTTCAACGAGCCCCTCATTTCCTATTCTGATTCGCTATGTATATATATATATATATATATATATATATAATATATATATATATATATATATATATATATATATATATATATATATATATATATATATATATATATATTCAATTACAGGACGCAGACTATTAGGAGTGTTGGTTCTTTCAGCGTTATTTGAACAACTCCATGCCAAATAATTTCAGAATATAATTGATACCTTGTTGGTTCTTCTCTGCGCTAATGTGCACCATTCTTTCATTCACGGCTTCCCAATAAAAACCGCCCATCGTGTGCCCAGGAAAATATCCACGACCTTTACCCACAGGCGTCAATGATCTTTCTCACAAGCACTTTACTTCCGAGCAGGAATGTTTCTATGTCATAACAGTGGTCCTCGACGAATAGAGATTTTTCCGTAGAAAGCCTTTTTTTCTTGTAGCCAATGCATGCGATCTTGCCTTCGTGTCGTAGGACAAAAACTTGGCAATAATATATGGCACCCACTTGTTCTTGACTGGAACGCCATTGACAATACATATTTGAATTGCCGGTCTGTTTTATTTGTCTTTGACTTCCTTCGTTGTAAAGTTGTCTGATCGGAAGTAATACTTAGTGTTGTAGAGTTACCGCAATAGAATGGGCATATTTGCGCCATAATTTCACGTTTTTGAGATCGCCGAATTGAATAGATAGAAAAGGCTGGGAGGACTGGAATGGGAATAAAATTTGGCACCTTTTGCCGGGAATGCAATCATCTTGATTTTTGTAAAGGCTGTATAAGAGCTGGTAGGACGTACAGCCAAGCTTGCTCTTGTACCCCCATTGCTGCGCAAAAGCAATCAATAACTGCCTTTAGTATGTTACTGATGGCGTGAGGCAAGTGATTTCAAGCGAATACCCTTACAGAGGAGCTGTAGATGCGTAAGCTGTTCTGTGCACGTATTAGTCACCAAAGCGGCAACTGTGCGCCCCTCGACCGTGCATTTACCGAATCTTACAGCAGCAGGCCTGGCCATTCTTCACCGCAAAAATGATTCCCGGCCCTGTGGCTCATAATAATATTTATTCGGTAGCATAGAAGGGCAGTTTTTTATGCTGTCAGCCTCAGATATTGCACTAAAAAAACAAGATCATTTCAAGGTGGTTGTAACAAATATGACATGGTTACCCTGCCAAATTGCAGTGCGGTCCCGTTCATTCACAGCGTTCACAAAATTAAGCTTTGTATGTTTTTCAGTCACGCAATCCCGAAGTATCCGTAAGTTTTTATTGTACATCATGTGCATTTAATTTTTCACACAGTAAAGAAGTGCTCATACGGGGAACGGGAAGACATCCAGTAGAAAGAACGAAAAGAAGGGCCGAGAAATTTTTTACTGTTTTCTTTGGACTCAGAACGCGGTATCGAGTTCGCTATTTTGATTAGCTGTGGCCATGCTAGACAGAAAAGGTTGACAACGTAGACGTGCTATATTTGTCAGCTTTGTATGTATCGTGCCCAAACACAAAGACAGTAGGTGCCGTGGCAGCTGCTGCAGGAGGGCGCTTTCTATTTTACAGACATGGTAAGGTCTTCACAACTGGTTCTTCCGGATAAAGAAAAAGAGGGTAGGAAAGGTTCGCATGGTAGCGACATTGGCAAGTGGTCCCACTCACGTTGATGTTCAAGGCGGCATAGCCACCACTGTCGCCTGCAAGCCTATTCAAAAGCAATCCATCCCACTTTGAACGATCACGGACATCATTATTGATAAACAATGTTTCCCGGTGATCTTCTTACCTGACCCATCTTTATCTCCCTGATACCAATTTCAATTGCATCGAGAAAGTTTGTCACATCTCACAGTGGCACCCGCACTCCAGTAATGTTGGCGGCGAGGACAAATAGTGATTTTGCAAGACGTTTGTTCAAGTAGGACAAAAAATGTGTTTCACGTTAGTGGCTGGTGAAACGAAAGTTCTGTCATATCTTTGTTTTTTTACTTCTACAGGTAAGTACAACGCTCCAAGAGCCATGATACCTATACTCAACTACAGACTCCATGAAGCTCATTCTTTGCGTCAGATTTATTTATTTACTATTTTGTGCTTGTTTTCTGCAGGAAACGTGTTGTGTATTACCCAGAGTCTTATTATTCCTGCCCGCAATTACTTGACAAAAGCGTGAAGTTACTGGACATACTTGATTTGGTCTGTGCAGGAATATTTTGATAATATTTTGATAATAATTCTAGAGTGCCACCATTGTAAAAATTATGTCTGTAACCACCCTGTTAAAATCTCTGTAATGGCGATTGCAGTATGAATAAATAAATAAAATAAATAAATAAATACTTACTCAAATGTATCTCCATTCGCGGGGACAATAGAGTTTACTATAGATTTGCAAGTTGCAGTAGCGAGTGCTGTCCTAAGTTGTTTAAGTGGTTCATGTCGCGCCTTCCCGCCACAAAATGGCTTGAATAAAGGAACGTTGGTTTTCACCTCTTCAGAGAGCGTCGTCATGTCTGGCTGGCGATGTCTTTACGCTGGCTCTACATTCTTCGGCAGTCGTTGGGAGTAATAGAAATTGTTTTGTTTTGTCTTGAGGGGAGGGCCAAGCTCCTGCGTGTAACGGCCAATAGTGCCACCAGAAGTGTTCCGTCTTATTGGGTGGTCGCCTTTGGAAAATTTTCAAACGATGAGTGTGCGTGCGTGTATGACAGGGGTATAAAACGGCAAGCATCCGAATTAGAGTTGATTATCACCACAAGCAAATACTGCGAAAGCTTGCAGCTAAACACACGAAACACACATGCATGTTACACAAGTCTCCGTGGGGTTGTCTTCAGACTGGAGACACTAGTCATAGACGCCGCCCTCCAAAGCGTCGAGCGGAATAAGGCGCCAACCCGTATATTTGCTTAAGCGCGGCCCAGGATGGCATATGTTGTTAGAATGTTAACTAACCCCATCGGCTAGAAAAATCAAATCAAGGGGAGCCAAGCACAAATTTGTGTGAGGGCCCTCCGCCAATAACAAGTATGAGCTTCGGGGACCAGCTTTTTGGGAGTCTTACTGAGCGTAGTTAAACATCCACAATCTCCCATGGTAAAGGGTAACTATTAAGGTAAGAAGTGCCGAGGCAAAGGAGAGGAGTTAAATTTTTGTTCGCGGCGGCCGTTTTTCTGATGGAGGAGTAAAGTAAAAGCACCCGTACGTGAGATTTCGGCGAGGGTTAAAGATCCCCAGGTGAGGGCTACCTGGGGATCACGAGCCCTCAATCATGAGCCCTCCACTACGGCGCTCCTTATAGGCGAGGTGTAGCTTAGAGGCTTTAAACCCCGCAAAAAAATCAACTGACGACTACATGGGTACACCGAACCCTGCGCTTGATGCCCCCTTCTCGATTCAAGAATTGAAGCAGGCCCTCACCCGCATCACGCGCAATACCACCCCTGGAAAAGATCGAGTAACCAACAAGACCTTGCGAAATCTCGATGAAGACTCCCATCAACTCCCTCCTTACCCTCCTCAGTGGCGCCACGCCGACATCACCCTCATCCCGAAACCACACAAACCAATCTCCGTGACAACCTTCGCCCTATTTCCCTCACATCATGCCTGGGTAAACTCTTCGAGCACCTCGTTCACTCCCGACTTACGGCATTCCTGGAGGACAATGACCTCTATCCTCATACCATGTTTGAATTTCGAGCACACCTGTCTACACAAGATGTGCTTTTACAACTTAAAGAGCAAATTATCGAAAACTTACGCAAAACGCAGCCCAGTTCTATACTTGCATTAGATGTACAAGGAGCATTTGAATATGTCACGCATGCCGCCATACTTCAAGGACTGCAAACAACGAATTGCGGGGAGGGCACATACAATTTCGTCCGGGCCTTTCTCAAGAACCGCACCGCAACGCTTCGTATTGGCCCCCTCCAGTCTGACCCTTTCCCGACTCCGCCGAAAGGAACACCACAGGGTTCTGTAATCTCTCCACTCCTTTTTAACATAGCCCTTCTTCAACTCCCAGCCCAGCTTTCTGCCATCCCCAACCTTCAGCACGCTTTCTATGCGGATGACCTCACGTTCTGGACTAACGCAGGATCCCCAGGAGATCAACAAGACATTCTCCAGCAAGCCGTTGATTGCACACTCGGGTACCTGCAGCCAGCGTGGTCTGACATGTGCACCACATAAATCCGCACTCCTCGT
The DNA here is from genome assembly GCA_013339765.2 of Haemaphysalis longicornis. Taxonomy (NCBI): domain Eukaryota; kingdom Metazoa; phylum Arthropoda; class Arachnida; order Ixodida; family Ixodidae; genus Haemaphysalis; species Haemaphysalis longicornis. The sequence continues at coordinate 6,325,350 of CM023458.1, forward strand.
TCTTCGAGCCCGCACCCGAGGCCGTCCCCCAAACCCCACTCCAGACCCGTCAGTCACGATCGATTCTACGCCCGTTCCACAAGTGCCCTCACTCCGTATACTTGGTGTGACGTTCCACGCAGATGGCTCTGGGGCGGCGATTCTCCAACAACTTAATGTCACAGTCACCCAGCTTAGACATCTCATCAGAAGAATCTGCACCCAGCGCCATGGCCTAAAAGAAACAGACACCTGCCGTCTTGTTCAAGCCCTACCGATCAGCCGCATTACATATGGTACTCCCTACGTCAACCTCAAACCAGAGGAACATTCCAAATTAGACGCCCTTATTAGGAAATCATACAAAATCGCCCTCGGCCTCCCCGCCTTCACGCCTACTGTCCGCCTTCTGCAATTAGGTATCCACAATTGTCTTTCTGAGCTCCTCGAAGCACAGCGGGTCCAGCAACTCACTCGTCTTGCCCTCACCCCTAAGGGTCGCACGGTACTGCATAAACTATGCTACCCCACTCCTCTTCCTTTAGACACCCCCCAGCGTATCCCTCCGTCACTCCTCGCTCACATCTTCGTGTCTCCCATCCCCAAACACATGCACCCTTCCTTCAATCAAGGCAGAAGAGAGGCCCGCGTCACCCGCCTTCGGGCCGAATACCACAACAAACCGGACACCCGATACACGGACGTCGCTCCGTATACATCCCGCCCTGCTCACGCACTGGTCGTCGTCGACTCCAAATCTGTCAATGCTACCTCCCTCAGCATTCTCCACGCAAGCACCACGACGGCTGAAGAGACAGCCATCGCTCTAGCAGTGACCACGGCTTCCTCTAACTACGTGGCAATCCTCACAGATTCGCAACAGGCTTGCCGCAACTATTGTACAGGCCGCATCTCTCCCTCAGCGCTGAAGATACTATCATCAATCAAGGATCCACCCCACATCCATATTGTAGGGATACCAGGCCATTCTTCCCTCGAGGGAAACGAGGCGGCACACGCCGCTGCCCGCGCTCTTACATTCCGGGTGTTTTCGTCGACGGAAGAGGACTTTCCGAACCCTCCATCTATCCCCCCGGTCTATCCCCGATACACTGAAATCCTATATAATTATCGCCAACTGCGGCTTCAATACCCTCCTCCTCACCCATCCCTCAGCACACAGGCGGCTCGCATTTGGCGTCGACTGCAGACCAACACATTCTACAACACCACGATACTCCACCACATATCTCCCTCCACTTACCCCTACAACTGCCCTTCTTGCTCCGTCCCAAACACTACCTACCACCTAGTCTGGGAATGCCCCTACGCGCCAACCCCCTCCCTTCCCCATCCCTGAGCAGTGGGAGCGCGAGCTGGCCAGCTCACGGTGCGAGGACCAAGAACGCCTCATCACTCGCGCCCAAGCAGCTGCGCTAGCTCGCGGCTATCTGGACTGAGAAAGCCACCCACTTTTATGCTCATTAAATGTTTTCCAATCCAATCCAAAAAAAAGCTAGGAATGCCTCGCTTGAAAATTTTGGTTCGGAAGACAGAGAGGGAGAGAGAGAGAGAGAAAGAGGAGTTAGGTGATCAGGTCCAGATGCATGGATTGCTGGTTGGTGTGCACAAACTACTTGGCTATAGGGTTTTATTTGTTCAGTACTCTTGAAGTAGATTCGTCTGTCAGCCACGACGTTATGACACATTATGGGTATTTAGAACAGCTGAGAGCCAAGCCCTTTGGTGCCTAACAAAAATAGCAGCGCCACCTTTAAAACTACCAAATATAAATGCATCTGTTGCTGAATTTGTTTCCACAGGTTGAAAAAAATTACACCATCTTCCCGTAGGGGAACCCTGAGTAGTATGCAAAGCCGCCACGAGGTCGATTCAGGTGCGCATTACTTCGTCGTTTCCGTTAGGTTGAGGTACGTAGCTATTCTTATAGCTACAGTTTGGCTTCCATGGTGACTACCACAGTTTTCACTTCCCGGAACTACGAAATGGAAAATTGCGTTGAGCCCATTGCTGTTTCGCATACTACTCAGGGTTCCCCTACAGGAAGATGGTGTATTTTATTAGATGCGACGGGGATATGTCCCTCCCTTGTGGCGTCATCCACACCCCCACTGCGCATGCTCGGCTTGCTGAACGCCCGGTGGTGTCTTACCCTTTACTGGCTACTGAAGCGGCAGTGTCACCGGTGTCTTCCTGGACCGGCCTGAGATGAGCCGAGCATGCGCAGTGAGGGTGTTGACGGCGCCACAAGGGAGGGACATATCCCCGACCTTGAGATGATGGAGCGACAGTGTTGCCGGTGTCTTCCTGGGCCGGCACGAGACGAGCACGCTTCCCCTTAAAGGGCTCCTAGAGCGGTCTTCCTGGGCCAATGAATGGACGAACGACGGACGACGGAGCTGAGAGCAAGAGATGCTTTGCATTTAAAAAGCTTTGCGTTGTAGTCGGCGTAGCTACTAGCGCTTGTGAGATAGTGTGCAAAGCCGATATAGTGATACCACGCGACGCGCTCTTTAATAAAGCAGAACAAGCAGACAGCATCTAAAAGGCTCTTCTAGTCACACCGAAAATAGCTGCCACGAAAAGATGCTTCAGGTGGAAATATTACAAGTAGCGCGATGGCTGCCGCCATGTGCATTTAAAGGGCGGTTGTTCTGCACAAGGCATGCCGGCAAGCCGCTAGCATCACTTACCCACTGTGAGGGGCAGTTGTTTTGCAAATATTAGTCGAGAATAATTGGATTTCCTTCATCCTTTTAAGAAACTGAAGTCTAATTGAAATGGAGCCACCTCCATGGCAGGAACCTCCGGCGTCACAGAACGGTCCTCTAGTGCACAATAAAGCATTTACTAGCAAGGGAACCAGGCCAACCTACCAAGGCCGTGTT
>CM023458.1:6333237-6345737 GCA_013339765.2 Haemaphysalis longicornis
GGACTATACCAGGGAAGTGCAGCGCGAGGTGTGTTGGCGCTGCGTATCCCACTTTACTGGAATCCCCTTTTCGCTGCTTATACTTTGGTCTCTAGTGGTGCCACAAGTTATCCAACTCCCAATCAATGGTCATCGGGAGACCGCAGGTCTGCTTGCACGTCATGATGCAGTACCATTTGCAGAGGTATTATCATTTACCCAAAATGAGCATGAGCTTCTGGCTATTCGCTCATGAGTTGTCCGCAATACCATTAATCGACGCGTGTTTCCTTGCGTTGGAAAGAGTGCGAACGCCCCTTATGATATCCCCACATGGTTGCTGGGCTTATCTCATTGTGCAATCGAGATGTCCTACCGTAAATACCCAGTGCCAGGCAATGTGCTCATTTGTCGGCGACAGTGAGAACACGCAAAATAAATAAAACCTAATATATTTTCTGACCTAATATTTAGCGCGGTTCCTGCTCATGACCTGGAAACAAACTAATAATTATGGCGTACCTGTTCATTGGAATTTTCTTGTGGCTGGAGTTATTCCTTGGTAGGCCTAACGAGGTTTAACAATTGAACTAAACAGAGAGCTGTCATGAACGTTTACCGCACAAGCTGCTCATAGAACGTTCGTCTATGTTGTGACAATAAATAAAGTTGTGAAGTGAATCCCGGAATAGCGCATTAGCTGTTTTTTATCGGTCGCCTCCCCCCTCATTTTTTCCCATTCGTAATCGATGTTAAACCGCGTCACTCAGAGATTCGCAACCGTCGCCGTACGGAAAACAAACGCGGTATGGGATATAGGAGCATCTGCGACTAAAGCGCATTGCCGGGCCGAACGGCGGGCAGTCAAGTAGCTTGCGGTCCAAGTGAACGCAGTGGGCGTTTTTTTTTTTCGGTGACACATTGCCGTACTGTCAACTAAACTTTAAAATAAAGGAAGAGTTAACTTCGTCAGTTAAAAAGCCCCGGCGTTTGTTGGAAGCGAGCAGCGTAACATCGGAACTAATAAGTGAAGCGACAGTTGTCGGTTCATACCCAGGGACCTATTGGCGGTGAGCGTGGCCACAAGCGGCGCTGCGAAGTGCGCCTCCCTGACGTCGGCTTAGGAATTTTTGTATTAGTCGTCTGCTTCACCCGGAATCGCTTTCCGTGCTGTTTCTTTGCGCTCGATTGAAGTCCGCGCCAGATTTGTCATGTGCATTACTTTTTATTATAATATATACATAAAATCGCATGCGCTAGCTCAGGGCGTCAGTTAAAGTACCGTTCTGAATACCGCTACGGGAGAAACATTGCCGGCTTCACCTCATTCTTTGCGAAGCCGGTCCTGGGCGGAGCGCGAAGGGGGTGACCAAGGGGTCAGCTTCTTTATTAGGCAATCCTTCAAACAAAAGGGAACAGCTAGCTGCTAATGACCCACAACAGCAAAATTGCAAGACCAACACAAATGCCAGGCCTTGAGGGCTATCAGCTTTGGCAGAAGGCATTACAATTGCAGGTAATTGTATGTAAGGTAAGAGTTTTTTCAACCTTGCCGAGCGCTCGAACGCATTGTATCACATCACTTTACGTTGGCATGGCGTGAAAGTATGTCGACATGCATTGTGGGGCTGCAAGAACTGTAGGTTGACTTCCGAATAACCCACTGTGTGTATAGGCATGTGCTGGTTTTATACCACGCTTCTAACCAGTATGGAGGTTTATTGCGCGAAACGAGTCACGTCTACGGTAAAGACCTGGATGGATATTTCTGTAAATTCCAAACAGCTGTCTTCTCAGTATTAAAATTTGCAATATACGATAACTGCACTCAAGAATAGAGGGTGGAGGAGCGGCTGGAGGAGAAAACTCAAACCGTAAAGTCGAGCTGATTAGTAGTCTGGATCCTCAATCCACGGCAATGACTAAGGGTAATTTCTTCCGATTCATAAATCGCCATCCCGTGTTTGTTCTTTACGCCTGGCAGAGTTGAAAAGAGTTGAAGAAAGCTGCTTGGAAATGTTCATCGGTTTTGATTCGTATAATATATGCACGTATACTATATATTGCGTTCGTTAGCGAGTATATCGAACCTTAAACACCGTATTGATGTCATAATTGTTCCGATTGATGGTCTGTTTGTTTTGATAACAATGGTTACAATAGAAATTCCGAGCATAAAAGCTGCCTTCGAGTGCTATGGACACCGTAGCCTGGGGCGGCAATTGCGGTGGCGTAAGCAAAGACTTTCTCATTGTATTTGCATGTGAATAAACAACGCACGCGGCGGATATGCACTTTCTTGCAAGTAGCTATAAACGGAAGTTAACTTGTGAAGAAGGGAATGTGCGCCATGTGTAGAGCCTGAAGAAAGTACCCCCACAATCTTTGTGACCCTCCCAAACATCCCCATACCTACTAATTAGGCGTTTGTTACGGTCAATATTTAAAATATAATAAATATTTTAATAATTATTATAACATAATGCGTTGGGCACAGAAAAAAGAACATTCATCTAATACAAGTCAACAACAACGAAAGAAAATAGAAGAGAGTCACTTTATTTCCTGCAGTGTGATGCGCGTGAACGTAGCACTAGACGGTTGTCATAACGGCATCTCAAAAATACTGTACGGATGCCAACGAATTTTGAATATATATCTTTGGCAGAACCTCGCGATAGGAAGGGTCGAACACGAGCATCTGTACGATGCTGTGAAGAAAGTTGTACTTTCTATCTTTGTGTGTTGCAAACTGGTGGGGGGGGGGGGGGATACAGCTTGCAATTTATTCAAATTCGCCAGTAGCTGGCCAATATAACTGAATTACTAAAATCCGCGTTTTATGCACTAACACATCAAAGCGGGCGATTTCGAGCGCAGGCAGCGCTGCCCCTCACAACCGGAAAGGAGTAGACGACAGCGGTACGAGTTCCTCAGCCGACGTCAGGGCCAGGGGGCGCCACTCCAACATCTCACCGCCAGTAATGATTCATACATCTAAGGCAAACTGTGGTAGAGTAATCGATAAGGCACCTCCCATTCATCGTCGTTCGTTGCCATTCCTAACGCCATCGAGCACTAAAACAAGCTAAGTCCACCCCTAAGACGCGACGTTGCAGTGTGTGAATTGGGTGTATTTATAGATGGAAAACTACTTTTTAATTCGCATGTAAACTACCTGAGGAACTCTTGTCTGCGTACTCTAAGGCGTGATTTCCCGTTCCCCAGCGAATTCATTGAGTGATCACATTTTATCGCACTCTACTGTGCCCTTATATTACCGAAGCTATACTTCGCCAGTGCACTTTAAAATTGTTTGAACACTTCGTCGTTTTTCGCACATAAAAATATTCAGAAGCGCTTTACAAGAAAGATGCTTCGTGGTAACGCACAAGGGCATTATTTTGCCTAGGCAAACTTCTGAATATTTTTAATCTGATCGAGATACCTACGACTTGCTGTCGGCGCGACTTGATTTTTCTTTTCAAGGTTTGGCTTTCCTTGTCTCAAGCGCGCGGTTTTAAGGCGAGTGATAAGGAGACCACTGCGCCCGCATTGCAGCTTTCATAATCGACAGCCCGATGAACCTGGTAGCTGAAGCCCGCTGATGCCAACATGCATTCAACAGCACATTTTCACATACTATTGACCTTTCTGTGGCGACAATGCTTCTATTAGGCTCTTATTTAGAAATTCAATAGTTTGATTACCTATTGCGTGGATTGGTCCCATCTACACCTTTCTCCTATTTCTGGGCGTCTTACACCCAAATGACCAGCCTCCCCATTGTTGTCGAAGTAACTGCGCATGTGACGCTCACGACTTACGAGAGCTAGTTAAAAAATGTTTTTGTTCATTTCTTTCGTCACATTCCACTTTTTTTACAAAGCTGCACATTTATGTTTGTCTATGTATGATTTATTACTCTACCTTGTATGTTGTACGTTTTTTGCATTATATTCTTTAGGTACATAATCCACCACTGAGAGGACCAGCGCTGTTGGAGCGCACTAAAAATAAAAAATAAAAAAACGCACGTGGCGAAAAGGGGAAAAATTTGGAGGGGGGTAATAAAGGTGCGGAGTTGCTGGAATTAGCTGCGCCGCGGTTCTCGATACAGTACCCCGTGTGGCCGTGTTCGTATTCGTTCATTCAAGTGGTCCCCCGAAGCTATGAAATAGGCTCTACGTAAACCGTAATTAATAGGCTGTACGTACACCTTTAACGAAACTCAAAAATCACCTCCTCCAGTGCACTGTAATAGTATTTAAACAATTTTTCTGTACTTAAAGTGGTCCCTCAACCGACAAAACTTCCACAAACTTCGGTGAGTTGTACCCATCCTCTTTTGTGTTTCCTAGCAACTTCTTCATCCTTTGCTGTATTCCTTTCGTCGCGCATTCACGACTACCACATGCGCTCGTTTCGACCGGACGTTCGGAAGCCTCAGGTCCGGGGAGAATGAAACAATAATGCTTAAAGGCACGGAGGGACCACGAGTTGAGAGGGACAGCGCATGGGCTGCTTGGCGGGTTGTCTGTGTTTAGTAGCTGCAATTGCTCATTTGAATCTGAAGTTCTTTTAAGTGAGTTTTATTTAGCGGTATCAAGTATTAATAAACCCATTATGTTTTCCTTGTTGGCCATTGGCGCTAACAGGCGTTCATATTCTTTTTTTTTTGTACAATAATACGTCGCTTTCATAATAGTTTCTTCTTTTCTCCTCAAATAAGGGAATTGCATCTCGTGTAGCCAGAAAGAGTGTAAAATTATACGTGATGTGCGGTGGAGAGAAAAAGTTTAATGTGGTTGTAACCAGAAATGGACAATTGTTGCTTTGCCTATTTTAATTGTATCTGTTACTGGCTTGTGTGTAAAGGCGGTTAGTAAACATTTATTTTTACGTTTTTGGTTTCAAATAAGAATTTTGCGCCGTTATTTTTAAAGTCATTCATTATGCACATCCCCATCTAATTACTTCTATTTAAGCGTTTTACTACCTTCCTGCCCCTGTTTTTTTAGAAGTGTTTCACAGGGAACGGCTTTTTTAAAATCGTAATCTCTGAAGAAGGCGACGCCGGAATTACGGAACGCGTAATAATTGTATGGTAGGTCGTAACCTCTAAAGAAGGCGACGCTGAAATACGAAACGCATAATAATTAGTGTATTGTTATTATCCTATTGTTATTATCCTATTTTATTAGCTTCCTGTTCAGATCACCCGGAAAGGTTTGTCCAATTCAGATGAAAAATAGAACGACCACCATTTGAGGCGCGCTCAAGCGCCCCAAATAAGAAAAGTAGCATTACGCTAAGAACGCTTTTGCGGGGTTGATAGCGTTCTGTATGCTAGCTTCAACTTTTTTTTTCCTAATTTTCGCTTACTTTGTATGCCACATGGCAATATAAAATATGCTAATACTGCATACATCATCTTACGTCCTCCAAAGTGGCATTGGTTTGCAGTGACATTCTTTGCATTACAGGTATTTTCTCTCCTTTCGTTTGAACGACAAGGTAAGAAATAATTGCTCGCGAACAACGTTGTCACGGCTAAAGAAATGGCCTGACTGATTAATCATGCATTTGGCTCTAAAAAACAGTGTTTCAATAATACTTCTTCTCTGTGTTCTTTTTTTTTTTTCACTGAGGCGCTGGGGAAATTCCCCGCCTGGTAGAATCCGAAGTACCGGGACTTTTCTGTAGAATGCTGCATCTGCGCTGGCTACATAGTTGGATGCCAGGCCTTCATTCCATGCGGCTTGGTAATGGTGAAATTAGAAGGCCGGTTGAGGTGCGCAATAAACAATTTTCAAAATGCCAGTCTGTGTACTTACGCGCTGTTCTTTGCAGTCGTTTGTTGTACCCCATTAAGAGCAAGGCCGGTGTTGCTTTGCGTTGTCCAGCTTTAGGCTAGTGCTTGTTAAAATTGTTAAACCACCAAACAAAATTTTCTAGCTTAAAAGTTAATACATCACCCAAAACATACCGCAACAGCATCTACCCAATGTATTTAGGATTGTACTTAGTATACACAAGTAACAACAATTTGAATATACTTTAAGTAGTGCATTCTGTGCATTTTAAATTCATTGCTATCACATTTTGATTATATTTAAAATAGTATTTTCGGTGCCTTTTTAATGAATTTTTAATGCATTTAAGATATATTTTAGCTGCACTCGTAATGTATCGGGGCGATACATTTGGAATACTTTTCAAACGTATTAAAATGCGTATGGAATGCGTATAAAATAATGCAGAACAAGTAGAAAGGTTTTTAAACAAAGTTAATCAAAATACATTTAAATATGGCTTTTTTTTCGCTTAGGGACTGCCAACTATCTTAAAGCCGGGTGGTTTTCTCTCCCATACTGGGACCAAAAGTTTTACCGCGAACCAAGGTTAAACTGACAACAGTTGTGCAACCAGCGGCGCAGCATTATTACGCAGTGATAAGCTCTAATAAAAACTACGAAAAGAAATGCGGTATTTTCGTAAAGTCAAAAACGTTGATGCCTCATTACACCGGCAATGTCACCACCGTCGTAGTCGGTTAAAACGACTGTACCAAAAGGGATGCCTCTGCGGAGTGAGAATATTTTATTAAAGACATGTTCAGGTTTCTGCGTTATTCATACCTTAGTTTCCAGGGCAGCGAACAAGTGCGTTATGAGTACTAACTCGGGACTCTGTCCGCCTCTCTCCCCCCCCCCCAAAAAAAAAAAAAATTGTCTGTGACATTACATTGTCACGGAATGTGACTGAAACCAGCCCAGCCTACGCTGATATCTTTCACTGGCGAAGGTCCCGCGTACGTTGTGGCCCATGTGCCTGTCGGAACAGTTCAAGTCCAAAGCAAACACGCGAAAATGGTGAAACACACAGAAACTCGATGCAGCAGTAAAGAAGTCAGTGATAATGGCAACGCTTCCACCTTCAGTGGACGCGAGCAGACTGAAGTTCTCAAAGAATTTCAGCCGGTAATATGGCGTGCGTACTCCAATGTCTCACTCGCTGCTCTGTGTCGCCGTCGAGGCGAACCCTCCAATGTCTCATTTGCTGCTCTGTGTCGCCGTCGAGGCGCACCCTCATATGGCAACTGCTATTCTCAGTGCACGAATCCGCGGTACATTTCCGCGATGAGGGAATGACACAGCCTAGATAACCAACATAGGTAGTCACCCCGGGGTCTTATGATGAATCCGAGGGGCGCAGCTTACTGCATCTTTTTTTCTGTTTTTTTATTATTATTATATTATTATTCTCGCATTGGTGCTCATGCAACAAACTCCTCAATAATACATCTAAAACTAAGGTAATGACATACACAAGAAAGACTGACAACATCTTGTTTCCCTATAACATCAACGGTGAATTACTCCCACGTGTGGTAGAGGTTAATGACCTGGGGGTCCCTTTCGACAGTAAACTGAGCTTCTCTCCACATATTCAGGTAATTACTCGTAGAGCTCTTCGATCGCTTGGCGTTCTCTGTCGCGTGTCCAAGCAGTTCAAGGAGCAGATTTCTCTTCTCAAGCTCTACACAACTATATGTCGTCCTCAGCTTGAATATGCATCTGTTGTCTGGAACAGCACGAGCAAAACAAACCGTAAGCTTGTAGAAAGGGTCCAAAATAAGTTCATATCTATCTTCAACCATCGCTTTGGCGATAGTAGTAATTATAACCCTGGATCGCCCTCTTCATTGACGCTATCATGCTTAACTTCCAGGGGGAACAAGGCTGATATTTTCTTCCTCTTTAAAATTATGCACGGCATAGTGTCTTGTAGTGAGCTGCTACAGCATGTTCGTCTTTATGTGCCGCAAAAGTGGACCAGGAAACATGATACCTTTTGCAACCCCAAATGTCTGCGTGTCTTGTGCCCTGTGTTCCGACTGCAATGCACGTACAATCGGTACTCGGATTACCTTGATATATTTAATGATTGCCCTACTCTGTTTCGCAAACATGTCTGTGAGTTTGTATTGGCGTAACTGCCAACTTTTCTTATTCTGCATTTGTCTTTTATCCTTGAGTTCATGCACTTAAATGACTTTCATTCCGTAACTCCAACATAAGCTATCCTTTCGTTTTTTTGTGTGTATTTATTTTGTATTTGAAAGATGTGTACATTATGTTTCGTGTGTTTCTGTTTTCGTGCGCCAGCACAAAGGCCCCCCCAGCTGTTCCTGGGCACGCAAATAAATGATTGATTGATTGATTATTATTTTATTTGTCAAATCATACAATACAAAGGATCATCAGACTGCTTGTACCCCTAGCCAATGGCTAGTCCTGAGTCCAAAAAGAAAATGTATGCAGTGCTGCAGGCTTTCTACTATGGAAAAAAAGAAACTAACACTCCAAAACACAGGCTGTTGTACAGTACTCGTACAAGCAATTTTTTACCATGCAATCTTCGTGCCCAACAACAATAAAATTTATAATCGCGATAGTGTCAAAAGGTGCACCAATGCAGGCAAATCTCTAAAGTGTACATAATAAAATAAAAAACAACAAAGAAACATTTAAGTAGCCAACAATACCAGTACCGGTATTCTCAAATACAATACAAATACAACATTCATTGCTAGGTCACAACAAGATTCACAATGCAGAATAGCGGCACAGATTTTGAAGAATGCACAAACCAAATAACCATCCAGCAAGTATGATATTTCTGTGACTGAACACGACATGCCAGGAAACAAAAAATCGCCAATTTAGCTCGCATTATTCAAGCTTAGAGAAAAAATTTTTATAGAAGTGTAAAAATTTTGGGCTTTCTTTATTTCTGATGGCAAGCTGTTCCATATTTTTGCTCCAATAAACGGCAACTGACGTTCTCCATACCAGACGCAGCATTTCTAGTGGGCCGAGAAGTAGCGTAGAACAAGGATGCATCGAAAGGGTTGTTGTGCCGTATGATATTATTTACACAGCTGGCTGTCTTTGCTCGACGCAATGCATCGAAAGGTAAAATTTTGCATATCATTAAACAGTGGTTTACTCGGATGATCATGCTTAGAGAATGTTTAGAGAACATTTTTAGAGATAGTTTCTGTAATTTTCGAAGGTTCTAGGTAAGTCTTATAAGTCCATCCCCAAGATTCAATGCAATATGTAATGTGAGAGTGGATGAATGCGAAGTATAATGTTCGTAAAATGTCTCTATGGAAGTAGTTACGGGCCTGCAGTAAAGCATAACATCCGGACGCCAACCTAGTACAAACTTAGGTTACGTGGTTTTGCCACTTTAAGTCGTTATTAAAATAAACGCCAAGGTACTTGTAAGAGGTTTCATGAAGAAGAGAGTGGTTGTCGATAGCTATATAGATGGAATGTTTACGGTCTTGTTACGAGAATAAAAAATTGTATATTTAGTTTTCTTGGTATTAATTGTTAGTTTGTTGGCACAAAACCATTTTGAAATTCTTGATTACTCTGAGTTTGTTTTAGATTCAATTTCCTCGATATTGTTACCTGTAATAATTATAGCTGTGTCATCAGCGTACATCAAAACGTCAGAGCAATGTAAGGATAATGGCAGATCGTTTATATACAAAGAGAAGAATAAGGGCCCAAGGACGGATCCCTGTGGAACTCCAGTTTCTATAGGCTGCGGCAAAGAACATACATTGTTAATGCGAACTATCTGGTACTGGTCATGAAAATACCTTGATAATAGGTCGAAAGATGTACCTCTAAAACCGTAGTGCTTCAATTTGCCTAAGAGGATAGAGTGATCTATGGTGTCGAATGCTTTTTTTAAGTCTAAGTACATGACAGCCACCAGTGTGTTATTGTTTAGGGTTGAGTTAATTGCTTGTGTTAAAGACAGCACCGCGGTTGATGTTGAGCGCTCGGAACGAAACCGTGCTGTTGTGGGCAAATTATGTGGTATTTATTTGTAATTTATGTATTCGGGCTTCAAGAATTTTCTCATATAGATGGTTAAGGACGCTTAGCACGGATATTGGCCGATGACTAGATGGGTCAGAGGGGTCTCGGTCTTTGTAGATCGGTGCGACCCAAGCTTTTTTAGAGGACATAGGTACCTAGAAGCATGCAGAGAATGATTCAAAATATTACAAAAGATAGGGCACAGGATATCTATGTTTTCCTTAAGACACCGCACCGTGATGCGGTCTGGTCCGGAAAGCTGTATTCGTAGACATGTTTAATACAACAGCTTCAATATCCTTGGATTCAATGTCATACATATAGAAAGTGTTGGTTAAAGGGTGTCCTTGAAAGGGGTACTCAGTCGAATTGTCAAATTTTGCTGCCAAGGCACGGCCGACGCTCGTGAAATATAGACTAAAGCTGTCAACAATATTTCCGTCTATGAAGTCGGGCAGAACCTGCTGTTCTGGGCTGTTGCCAGTAACTTCTTACTATTTCCCATATTTTTTTAGTATTACCATTTGCGTGCTGTATAAGGCGGCTATAATATCCTTTTTTGCGTATTCTAATAACGACACGGATTTATTACGCAACATTTTATAATTGAGCAGGTAATACCCATTGTGTTTATTCGTCTTCCATTTATAATACCAGTAGTCTTTTTGTTTTAGGGTGGAGAGGTTGTAATGAGTCATCCATGGCACAGTGGTTCGTGGTAAGACCTAGTAGGTATAGTTTTTCTGCTGTTGACAATGATGATAGTGAGATTGTCAATCAAGTTACATAATTCGACGTTAACGTCGTCAGTGTATATTAAATTAGAGTCTAATGACAAAAGCTTGTTCCGTGCTAAACCATAGTCGACTCTAGTTGAAGGTGCTGTTTTCTGTGGTTTTAGTTGGATCAGGTCTTTGATAGTCACGAAGATAGGGAGGTGATCAGAAATGGGCACATCATATACGTCAGCCTTGGCATGTGAGGGTACATTTGTTAAAACATGGTCCATTAAGGTTCCAGATTTAGCTGTTTGTCGCGTAGGAACGGTGATTAGGTTCAAGTAATTATAGGACTCTAGCAGATATGTGTATTCATTATGAGTTGTAATAAGGGTATAATGTTTACATCACCAACGATAACTACTTGGTCATTGTGATTCGCTAAGTAAAGAAAGATAGCTTCAAGTTTATCTAAGAAGGCAGCTATGGGTGAGTTGGGAGGCCGATAAAGTTCGCCAACGACAAGGGAAGAGCCGAGTATGATAAATAGAGATTCAGTTTCTGGGAAACTGAATGTGATCGGTGATAGCTAGCTGTAAGTACGTGTGGCGATTTTGAACAAAGAGGGCTACACCCCCTCCCCTTGATCTGGAAAGCCGTGGATTTGACACGGCAGCGTATACGGGAATCGTAATGTTCTCGCGTTTTTTTAACTATGTTTCAGATCTAGCAATAATATCAAAAGAAGTAGTGTGCTGCGACAGATAGGCGATAAGCACGTTGGCGTTTTTAGTTAAGCTACGAATGTTGGTGTGAAAGATGGATATACTATCGTTTGGCTTGTAGTTGTCATGCGCAGTTTGTCGAACCTCCATATCGCCGAGGCCCTTTTTTAGGGGTTGTTAAGTGCCGACGATCGCACAATTTTGGACAGGTCATCTTCACATGTAATCTGCACGACTTTCGAGTTTTCAGATTTCCGCATTAATACTTTGTCGTCTGCAAACCAGGCGAACTTCCAGTTCTTTTTTTTGTCTGCCTGAATGCTCTTGCCGAGCAGGACCTTATCTTCGGGGCATAGGTGGGCATTCACATAGACTGGCTCACTTCCTTGGAACCCCAAGGGATTGATTGATGTGTAGGGTTTAACGCGCCGACGCAACGCAGGCGATGAGGCGCGCCGTAGTGGAGGGCTCCGGATTAATTTTGACCACCTGGGGATCTTTAACGTGCGCCGAAATCTCGTACACACGGGCGTTTTTGCTTTTCGCCTCCATCAGAAAAGCGGCCGCCGCGGCCGGGAATCGAACCCGCGACCTCGTGCTCAGCAGCGCAACGCCTTAGCCACTGAGCCACCGCGGCGGGTTGGAACCCAAGGGATCCTACGTTCAGCCTGTTTTTCTTGGCCGCAGTCAGAATGCTGTCGCGTACCTGCTTCGCAACAAACTTCACTACTATGTTGGGCGGCCCGGATCCCTTGGTCGGCACCCTATGTGCGGCATCAAACGTCTTGCCCGGAAAGGTCGACCTTGAGAATAGTGGCAACTTTCAGAACTATATCGGCAACGTCCTCCTCCTCGGTCAATGGTACTCCCTTCCGTTCAATGTTGTTCCGCCTACTGTATTGCTTCAACGCTATGATTTCTCGCTTGGTGTCCCTCAACTCTCTTTCCAGCCTCTAGCACTCTTTCTGGCTTCCCAGGCTACGGTTAGTAGCCTCGGTGACTTCCTGCCGGAGGGTCTTGATTTCGGCTTTGAAACCTTCAAAGCATTCATTTATGAATCCCATAGACTCCTAAACAGCGGCAAGCTTGTCAGTTATTGTACGGTTTGAAGCAGCAACTTTTTTTATATCTGCCCCCAGGCTTGCCACTGCATCTAGAATCTTTGCTGT